>JARHVA010006588.1:127500-427500 GCA_037957365.1 Torreya grandis | reverse complement strand
GGTAAAACATGGTCAAACCTTAAAAGGTAGTGAGGTCCCCCTATGGGTTCATTAGTTGAGGAGGACTTCCCAAAGGAGGACCCTATCTTAGTATCTTACTACCCTTCTGCCAGTACCCCCTAAGCTAGCCTATCCAAAACCCCTAGTGATGACCTCTCACTAAAGATCATTGTCCCTAAGCCCAAACCAATTATTCAATATGAGGGAAACTCCATGGAGGTTAATAATAAGGGTTAATTTATCCTATCTAAAGAAATTAAAAATAATAAAGATTAGTTAGATATATTCAATAACAAGTTGCATGAAGCCAGATTAAACTTGGCTAGTCTCATTTAAGAATGGAATGCCTTGCATAGGCAAGCAGACATGACTATCTAGTCTTTTGTCCATTATTAAAATGTGAACTAGACTCTTTTTAAGTATTCATTGAAGGTGATATAGATCCCCCCACCTGGTATCCCCATTATGACCACAATAAAAAAAACCCCTCTATAGATACAGAGATAGAAAAGGCCACATATGATCCTCCTCTAAGATGATGTTGAAGGACTCAATAATAGGATGAGGGAATTTTTTTAAAATAACAAGAAGGGTGTACTTGAGAAGATATCTAAATATAAAAAGGAACCACCAAAAGGTCCCCCCTCTTGATCTATTTTTTATTGTTTTTTGTTTTGCCACATAAGGGGTTAACTAGATTATTTTTTGTTATTTTTGTTATTCAACCTTTGAGGCTTTCTACTATTTTTTATAACACTTTTATGGTTCTTGTATCCTTGTAAAACTAGGTTGTTTACCTGATAAAATAAAAAAATATCTTATTTTTTTAACATTGTCTCAACTAACCTTTATGTAGTATTCATCAATTCCTTTGTAGATATAGATAGCATAACTTCATTTCAAATATTCATTTGGTGATATTTAGTATTTTTAGACTTTTTAATTCATTTTTTAAGGCAATAGTTAAAATATAATTTTAGAAGAAACATATATTTTATTTTTATTTTAGGGAATATGTGGTGATCTTACACTTATATTTTATTTTAGGTAAGATGTAATAAAATTCCACAATTATTACCATATTTATTTAATTTTTTATTATTAAGGTTAAAGGTGGGGTTTTTTTTTACTAGGGACCCCAATCCCTATAAAATATCTAATACAAAAGAGTCTCAAAGGACTCACCAAGCCTAAAAAATAGAAAGACAAAGTTAAGCTTAAAAATAACTAAAAGTATCCTAAATACAATCCAAAAACATCTGTAATAGCTCTAAAAAGCATGGTACAACCAAAAACACCAACAACACTCTAAATATAAACACTCCATACCACATCTTCCTAGAAACTTTTCATACATTTAAAATAATAATCTAACTAAAATATCATCTTTTTCTTATCAATGTCGTTAGAACACTCACTACATTTAAGGTGCTTACCCGTAGAAGTATTATCCAAATCTAGCAAACCTTTTAGATGTGACCTTAAATTTTCCATATTCTGAATACCTTCATGTGTAGATACTTTGCTATAATTCACCAAGTAATTAATTTTTTTCTTTAGCTTATCATTCTCACACTCCAAATCCCAAACCCTATCCTTGAGTCTTTAGATTTGAATACTCTAGTCTTTGTCTGTGTCTTTTTGACTCAAATGTTCATTATCATGTTGAAGGTTTTTGACTTCCCCTTTGAGATCTTAAAGCTCCTTCATGAACCCCCTCATGATATATTTTTACAAATATAACCCCTCTTCAATTTTAATGATATTTTTCTTATCCTTTAAAGAGTCAAAAATAAAATTAAAAATCTCATTCTGATTATGCATTTGAGTTCATATGTCTTCCACCCATACCACCTTAGGAACAACAACCACTTTCATTTTAAACTTATCAAAATTATCAACTAATTCATTGATTCTCTCCCCTTTAGTTCCACTATGAGTATTTGGCCCCTCTATGTCTCTTGAATCACCATCTAATGGAATAGTGTCCATTTAAAAAGCCTTATTTATCTATGATGAATAACTTCTACCCAACCCCCAAAGAAACCTTAGTAGTATTTCTCAATCAGTTATTAATGCTAGTCCCTTTATTTTTAGAAGTGTTCCTACTAATATCCTAAACTTTAGATGGAGGACTACTATCCAAGTATTTGATCCAAACCCTCTAAACTTTACATATATCATCCTTTCTTTATGGGATTTGGGCATGCCTAGAGATATCTAATTCATTCCTTTTAAATACTTATGGATTACAAATATTATGCCTTGATGCTAAGGAAAAGAATATTTACCCTTTCTAATCTTTTAAATTGAACTTTCTAATCATTCAAGGATATATAAAGGCAAGCTCAATGGAATGAAATATTTGAAATAATTTAAAAAGACAAAATATGACCAATGCACCACATTGTACCTACCTTCCATCATAATGTATTTCATGATGTAATAAGCCACATATCCATAGGGTCTTAGAAAAGAGTCTCTATCAAAGCCATTATGCAACTCCTCTAATGTTTTTCCTTCCATCAGAAAGTATTTCTCTTTTTTCTAATCTTTAGCAGTCTTGTAAACTTTAGTCACCTTCATGGATAACCTAGTAACATGAGCAATCATATCTTTAGATATTTATAAAATCACCCCATTAATATTGAGCATTCTATTATCCCATGAATTAGAAAACAATGCTATAACATGATTGTTTTGACCTTATATTAGCTAAAATAAACTAGCCATACCTCTAATTGGAAAAATATGCCAAACCTCCTCATTGTCCTTCACTTCATCAAGTATCTTGGCCTCAATTATATTATGAATCCCCATGATAAAATAATGCACACAATTCTAGAGCTTCAACATGAAATAAGGGTTTTTTAAAATCCCCAAATCATAAATGATTATACTTTTCCCACTTGATTGCCTTGTGTCATTCTACTTAAATCCCTTATTATAATTCATTAATCCTTAAAGATACTTTAATCTCTGATGTATCCACCCAAGACTATTGAGAACCTTCTCCCTAGGCCCATTCCATGTATGATGAGTATTGAATTAATTATAATTCATGATATAAATACTATGTAATATCTTAACATTATTGTTACAATAAGCATGAAACTTATTTTTGATATAAACCCCAACACTAGATTAAATGGAGATCATCTCTTATAATAGGTTATTATGAGCTTCATCATCTATCCTCTAATAGATATCTTGAGGCATCTCCTCTCTCATAGTACAACATTTAAAACTTGATGAAACCACTGTATTATTGGCAAACCAATTAGCAACATTATTAACTTCTTGATAAACATGTTAGATGATCACATCTTGATAAGACTCTATAATATATATAGATTCATCCATAATTTTTTTGATGCTCTAGCTCACAATGTCTTTCTTACTCATGCAATTTATTATATTGAGGGAATCCCCCTCAATGATAAGATGTTGAAATCCCAATTGTTTGACCAATTCTAATCCCCATAGGGAAATAAGAGCTTATACCCAATGATTATATTTTAATCCCATATCACTAAAATACACAACAATAAATAATCCTTGATGATATCTTAGAATGCATCCTCTTCCTGAGGGCCATGATTTTCCCTTGGGTGCCCCATCAAAATTCAATGTTAGCCACCCTAAAGGAGGAGCTTTCTACTTAGTCTTCTTTTTTATTTCAAATTTTGGAAAAATACTTTCAATGTAGAGGGAATCTATTTTCCAATTCATAACCACTTGCTTTTCACTCAAATATAAATATTTTCCTCTTCCTAAATAAAACACTTTAAAATTTTCTAGAATGGCAATAAAACTATAATTTGATAATAACACACTTTAACACACTTGAACACTTTTTAATCCTAAAAAAATTGTTATTTATTTCACACTAGATACCCCAAAACACATGTGGAAGAGTGAGCTTCCAAATTTTATTCAATATATCATCAAAAAAAGGAAAAACCCAAGATTTCCAAACCTCTAATGGTGAACTATAGAAAACCCAAAGAACTTGAAATTTGTCTAGAAAAATATCTAGACCTCAAAAGAGAAAGGACAATCAATTAGAAGATGGGAAACTGAATCATTATATTTTTCACACAAAGGACACCTATTAACTAATGTGAAACCTCTTTTCCTCGAAATATCCATAGTCAAGATTTTTTTTTGAACTACAAACTAAAAAAAAATCACTTTGGGTAAGAGGAACTTATCCCACAATCTATCCCAAGATATTTCATTTCTCAGAAGGTTTACAACTAAATTATATCCATATTTCACTTGGTAATGTCCATCATTAGACTCTTTCTATATCAATTCATCATCCTTGATAATGCTCGATTAATGATTAATTCTTATTGAGTTATTTAGATTAGCTAGGATAAGATTATCATCCTAATCTAAATTGTCAATAATCAATTTTTTTCAACTTCTACTTCTTTCAATTATCTACCAATAACTATGAACGTGATTCCCATACTTCCTTTGGATGAGATCTCCAATACGTTACCGTAATTATAGTCTATTAAATGGATGATGTAGGATCCATAAATCCTCCTAGAATTTTAAATGAGTCTCATTTCCCACATAACATTTAGAGATATTATATATTACATATTTTTTAGCAATAATCAAATTCCAAAAATAAGAGCCATGAACAAACTATTCATCTTACATAAGACAAATGGGTTCCTTCCCATCTAGATATTTGAAACTCAAGACCTTGGCCCAATTATTTTTGTTCTTATAGAACCTAAAAAAAAATTAGAGAGAATATATTTATTCATATAGTTTAATCATCTAATTCCCAAACCCCCCTTGTTTTTATTCATGCAACCCTTTTCCCATGCCACCATATGTAGTCTACTTTTATTTTCAGCTCCTGTCCATAAGAATTTTATTTAAATGTTTTCAATTTTAACTTCAATAGTTTTAGGCATTTTAAAAATAAAAAAAGGTAAACCAAAAGGATTTGAAAAACACTTTTAATAAGCAAGAGTTTTCCTGCCTAAGAGAAAAGCTTCCCTTTCCAACTAGCCAACTTCCTTTAAAAAATTTCCATAATAATATTTCAAGCTATAAGGGGTAGATTGATGCTAAAAAGAGGCATATCCAAATAAGAATATGGATTCTACTTAATTTGATAGCCCAAAATATTTGTTATTCTATCTTGTCTTCCCATTGGTGTGTTGAATAATAATTTATAACTTTTTTCAAAATTCACTTTTTGATTAGAAGCTTGTCCATACATGTGCAGAGTTTACTTTAAAATTTTGTCTTCCTTGATGGAGGCCTCTTCCAAAATAATAGTGTCATACACAAATTGTTAATGAGATACTAGATCCACACTCAAAGCATGCTTAAAACCTTTTAACTCCCCATTTATCATCATAGTTGAGATAAATTTGCTCAATGATTTAGCTATAATAATGAAAAGTAAAGGTGAGAGTGGGTTCCCTTATCCGAATCCTTTAATACTTTTAAAAAAATCCTTGAGCCACCCAATTCACTAGACTAAAAACATGTGAGTAGATATGTAATATCTTATAATTTTCTTGAATTTATCTTGGAAGTTAAACTGTCTAATGATTATGTTTAAAAAAAATTAGTTTAATCTATCATAAACTTTAGCCATGTCAATTTTTACCACCATCCAATCCTTTTCACTTTTATCCATAGAATGAATGGATTCATGAACCATAATAATCGTAGCTTGGATTTATATTTTAGGAATAAAACCCCCTCACTAGGTATCAATTTTAGATTCTATAATAGGGTATAATCTTAAAGGAGAAAAGCTTAATGATAATCTTGTATATTGAGTTACAAATACTAATAGGAAAAAAAATATCAAAATTAATATCACCTTCCTTCTTAGTATTTAAAACTAGGAAGGTGTGGTTAATTTATTTTAGAGTCTAAGAGGATTCTATAAATTCATTTATTTCATCCACCACATCTTCTCCAATAATTTCCCAAATTTTCTAAAAAAATGCTATAGGATAACCATCAGGACCCAAAGCTTTATCTAGGTTCATTTTAGATATTTAAAGTTAAAGATCTTCATTATAAGTAGTAGAAACAAGAGAGAGATTATCCTCCTAAGACACAATTTATAAAATGACATGTAGAAATTATTACTCATATTATATATTCCTTTTGAAATCATCTTTAAAGATTTTTTTCCTTTAAATCACACTTTCCTAATTGATGAAATCCTTGTCGAAAATGATTTGACCTTCCCTATCCTTAATTTACCTAATTGAATTGTGATCTCTATGATTCAAAATTGACATATGAAAAAAATGAGTATTTATGTCTCCCTCCTTGAGTCAAGTATTCCTACACTTTTATCTCTAGAGACTCTCTTCTCTATTATACATCATATGATAATCACTAAGGAGCTAATTATCTTTTTTTTAGGCGACCATATCTAACCATTAATCTCTATTTCAGATTCAAGTGTCAAAATATCCTTTTTTAAATCTTTTTACTAAATAATAACATTCCCAAAGACTTGTTTATTCCATTGTTTGATTTTAACCTTCTCATTTTTTATTTATGTAGCAAAATGGAACATAGGTGAGCTATTCACAATCAGAGACCACCATTCTATAATTTTGTCATGAATATCAAGATGGATGAACCACATATGTTCCATTATAAAAGGATATCTATCTTTTTTAGTAGATTTATCTAATATATTTAACTCCAAGGGATTATGATCAGACCCTATATGAGGCAAAGATGCTAGAAGAAAATAATTCTAATCCAACCAATCCATAGACATCAAAACTCTATCAAGCCGATGTTGAATCAAGTTTTCACCCAATCTCCTATTACCCCAAATAAACTTAGAAACTTTTAATTTGACATCAAGAAGACCACTATCAACAATGAGAGAAGATAAATCTTCCATACTATCTAAAAAAACCTAGTTTCCTCCTTTTTTCACATGGATAAAGGGGAGAGTTAAAATATCCAGCCGTGACCTAAGAAAAATCCTTGCATGTATTCTTGAAAGACCTTAAATCATCCAATAATTTTTTGAAAAGAATTATAGAGTTAAGAGCATAAATATTGGACAAAAGCCATTGATTTCCATCTAAAAAGTCTATAAAAAGAATAGCCAGATGGTTATGTGACTTGTGTAAATATTATCCAACCAAATTTTTACTATCCCAAAAGGTGATGAGACCACCAAAATCTATAGATGAGCTAACACAAACAATACCAACATCTTTTCAATGCATTTTTTTAAATTAAAGAAAACTTCATCAATTTTAGATTCCTAAATGGCCAAGATATGAGGCTTATGAATTCTCTTAAAATCTCTAAAAACTTTATGTTTATAAGAACTATGCATTCCTCTAATATTCCATGAAAAGACTAGCATATTTAACTAAAAGGATAAGGATTGCCTTCCTTAAAAGGAAGCATAGATTGAATTCCATTAGAAATTTCAATTTAATTATTCTTTTTTAAAAATTCCTTTTCAGAAAACCTACCTAATTTTGGAAGAGAATAGATCATTGGACATTTGGTACCTCTTTTAGTGGTTATAGAGGAAATGAATTTGGATTTGTTAATATGTGAAGGGTTTGAGTAATTTTCTTACAACTCAAGTGAAGCTTCTTGAGAATATTTGGAGGAAGATATAAGATGATTTATATCCATAGCCTTTAAAATTACCTTAGTTGACTTCAAACTTATGACTTGAAAATTTTGAACTTGTTAATCTTGAAAAAATGACATATCCTCTTCCAACTATGATAGGATTTAAAAATTATTCATAATTTTTGGATGATATTTAGATAAGATATTATTTGACCTCTCTTCTATCTTCAAGACTATTGAATCTGACTTATAAATTTACTTAAAATTGACATTCTCAAATGGAACCCTAGAGAATTCTATCTTACCTGTGAGTCTTTTGCCACATCTATATATATTAGGGGTTTTACTTGTTTATTTTATTAAATAATTAAAGGCCTCTAAAGGATTATTATCTCCTTATATATTCTTTCTCTCTTTCAAATCTATCTTTTCTAATATCATTTCTTCTTTTGTATGTATGACCTTATCTTTATAAATATCATCTGATGAAACTTCCTTTATCACTTGATCTATGTTCTCCTTTAAATCTTGATTTATTTCATCATCCTTAAAAGTCACACATCCTCTTATTTTCCAAAATGGCTTATGTTGAGGTATCTTAGTCTTGTTTCCTATTGGACAAACCTTAGTCAAGTGACCAAGTATGTGACATTTGTCACATAATAGAGCTGATTTTTAAAACTCATTTTTTTGGTTTTGGATACCAAAAGGGGTGTGTAAGAAAACCAAATAAAGAAGATATTTATTCATATAAGTGTTTACACAAAATTGAGCATGAACAAACCTAGATTTGGATTTTTTAGTTAGATAGAATGCAATCAAATACCCTAAAGTTTTTGATATGCTGATAAAGAGGTCCTCATCTCATAGCTTAGTCAGAAGACCAAGAAGCCAAACCTAGATGGGCATTACATTAATGTTATTTGACTCTAGATCAAAATCTTAATGCCATTTATTTAGGAAAAACCCTTATCTTCTAAAGAATCATGCACCTCCAGCTAATATTCAGGCATAATCATCAAAGTTGTTGAGTTTGATTATGAAAAATCCATTCACCATTGCCAATAATTCCATGTGACATTTAGGTTTCCATTTTTCCATGTCGCATGATCTAAACAAATCTATGTTAGGTATTCTCCCCATAAACTTTATATCAAGAGCATAGTCCATTATGGAGGAAGATTAGTTAATGAGGGATGTGGAAACTTTAATATGAAATTATTTACCATCTTTGATAGATTAAATTTATTCTATAGGGAATATTTCCTTATTATCATTTGACAAACACTTGAGTTTATAAATCCAAGAAAACTTACTTTCATCAGGTTTGACCACTTCCTTACTTGCCAACGTTCCCTTTTTATCAGTGTTATTGGGTTCTCCTTATAGAATAAGCTTTTTCCTAATCGTACAGTGATCAAAATATACTATCTGTTGTTGATTATTGGTCCTATATCTAACCCCCTTCTCCCTTTTATATTAAAAATTCAAAAAATATCCCACCCATTACCATCACTCTCCATTCTTCAATTTTTATAAGGACAATAATCTCTCCTTTATATTTATTTAATTAAGATTGGTATATTTAATATAAGTAATACATTTTTTTATTATGGAATTTAAATTGGATTTATGTTTAGCCATTCAAAATATTAGACAATTTTTAGAAAAATATAATGAAAATTTTGCTCTTAAGTGTCAATTCAAATGTCAAAAAATGGATATGAATACATTGAAAAATTCACATGATGAACATATGGGTAAAATATAAAATATAGTAGAAACTTTTAATATTTGAATTGTAGCATTCAAAAAATATCAATTCTGTGGTGTTAATGTTATATGTGTTTTAGTTTTTCATTTTAATAATGAATGTACTCATTTGCAAAATAGTTTTTCTAACCTTAGTTTAAAAATTATGAAATCAATGGGTTATAATGGATGTGTTCTTATTAAAGATGAAAACAGTGTCGTTGAACTTATTTATTTTATACCTACTTCCAACTTTAAAAGGATTGGTTTTAATGAAGCCAATAATAATATGAATTAATATTTTGCTCCAAATCATATGATGTTTCATCATAGTGAATTTGGATCTAATAATCAATATAAGGCATATTTTTCTAAATATTTTAGTCAAAATTTGTGAACATTGTTGTAGAGATGGTTATGATATTGATAAATGTTGGAAATTACATCCTTGTAAAACTTGTGGTTAACAAAAATCATGACTTTTCTCTTTGTTGGAAAATAACTAAATCTACTTAATCCAAAGTTTAATAAATTTATATTTCTAAATAATAAGTATCATCCAATGACAATGGTTTTCCTTATTTAGATATGACTTCAATTGAAACACATCATATATATTTTCTGAAAGGCCAACACATTTCTGTCTAATTTCCTTGGTTAATATTTACAATATTTTTTTCATTTTTTTCTAAAATTTCATGTAGTATATTTTTAATATATCTATGATGTTTTATTAACTCCTAATATTCATTTGTATATGATTAATTTTTTAAATTTTAATCATTTTCATAAATTTAATCTTTTCTTTTTTCATGTGTGTGTGTGGAATTATGATGTATTTTACATCTTGATTGTTCATTATTCATAATTTTTTTGATATAGTTGTATCTTTGAAAATTTTACTTACTTTTATGCCTTATTTTTTTATAATTTTTCAAATGACAATGTTACTTTGGAGCTAATTTGTTAAATAATATTTTTGTTGCATAGTATTCTATTACATTATACCCATAATGGTGATTATTAGATATTTTCAAGGTATATTATGCATATCATATCTATTTATCTTGACAAACATTTTTTTAAATGTGCACTATCCAAAATTGAATTATAGCTTTATTAGATAAGTTGTCTCTTTGCTCTTTATTGGCTAAATTTGGCCCACATAAGGATATTTTGCCTTTAAATGGAGGTGCTAAATAGAGTTCTAGATGGAATGAGTGGTCCAAAGATCACATGTAGCTTTCAAAACTTTTAAAAACACTTTAAGTAAACTTGAAGTGTAGTTCATCAAATTTTGAAGAAGCAGGTTCTCATGGTGAACATGACCTTCATGGAAATAAATCTTGTTTCACAGGTCTCAAGAACTTATTTTGAGCCTTGAAAGTTCTTGCACAAGCATAGAAGAGTGAGATCATCATCAACACATCATGCAAAAATAGATGAGGTAGTTTAATTACACATTTAATAAATGGACTTAGGGAGATTATTAGGCCTAAATATTTCATGGACATGAATTTATTCATACCAAGATCATCCTCTACAAATTTTTTGACTTGATGAGCCTTCTATCTCAAGTTACAAGTGTTTAAAGTTAAACTAGTAGTTTAGAACGGGTGCACAAACATCAAGTTCAAGCTTCAACAAATAGTCATTAAAATTTAAATGCCCTAAGATCAATGGTCGATGTTTGATCAGATCAAATCTAATGGTGAGTGATGATCTAACATATATTAGTGGGTCTCAAAGATCAAATGTTTGACATTTTATCTTGCATCAAAGATTAATAATGAAAATCGAATCAAAAGGTTAGTGTGAATGTAGAGATAACAAGCATCAAGATATTGAGTGCTTGATCGAATATCTAATAGTGTGCATTGATTGATAGTGATAGGGGGCCTAAATAAATCAATGATTCACATTTAATTATGCAAAGGTGGATTAAAAACAAGTGATAGGTCAAAGGGTTTACAAATCTTGAGGACAAATATGTGGGTGATAAATATCTCAATCACATTAAATTGGTAGAGGATCTATAGCTCACATTCATTCATATTGAAGTATATCTATGGTGCACATGAGGTCAAAGAGTTGATAGCAAGATCTTATCAAATAAATGAAGAGCTGATAATTGGCAAAATGTGGAGAGCCCAGATCAAGATCGATTGTCAACATTAAAAGTCAAAAGCTAAAGAACTTCAATAGAGAGAAAATTCAATTGAGGCCAAACCAAAGGATGCCATGAAGATAGACCCATTAGACAAAGGATGTCACCACCATAAGTAGGTAAAATATATAAATTTAAGATTAAACATGATATGGATAACTAGGAATAAACTCTACAAAGTTGTCTAATTCCATTAAATCCATATAAATCTTTTTGAGAGATTCTAGATGTAGGTTTTATGTCTCCTTCAGACTTAAGAGGCCCTAGCCTATATATCTCAATTTGTAATTATGAATATATGAAAAATAATAAAGGAGATTAGTTTTCATCCATAATAGATCTATAATTGGGATTTAGAAGCAATGGCAGAATGGTGACTGCACAAGAAATTTTAGAAGAAACATCAATAAGTGAGCTCAAATAACTACCTGATAATATGAATAACATCAAGCACGATTGAATAAGATAGTGAATAGCATTAATGTTGAGGAGCTTGAGAAGGATTCATGTGATGGTGGGGATTTCTTCCTATAATTGGTCTTGATCTTCACATTCTCCATCATGCCAAGAAATATATAGTGACATTAATGCAGGGGAAGGCTTGATAAGGATGGTGGTGGTGGTTGTTCTAAGTGGAATTGGGTTCATTGCCAACTTTTATCTCTCTTATCTTTTTTCTTCTTATATACTAGATTGAACTCTTGATTTGCATCCCTTGGCTAGGTATAGTAAACCTCTACCAAAATCACTTTGTAAAACTTTTTTGAAGCAATATAAGACATATCAATTATATTTTAATGTTAAGTGTGTTTTCTTGAAGTTTGATTTGTATAATGTATGTTGTCTATTCATATGTAAGTCATTCATGTATATTTATTTAATACTTTTAGTTTCTTATAGGTTATATGAAGTGTTAGCTATTGATGTTCCTCTTGAAGTGTCATAAGTCTATAGTGTCTTACATAGACCTATCTCTTTCTATCTTTCAAGTTGTAGGTCTCTTTTCAACCTTCATACAAAATACTCATCTTTAGAAACCTGTCATAGAATCTAACCAACCCTTATCCCCATTAGATTCATCAGTATTCATGAATGTGTCTAAGTTGAGAGTGGATCATTCAACATTTGGTGCATCACCACACTTATATTAGGTTTTCATTCATGCACTTTCTTCTTATTTCATCCTAATAGATTAAGTTTTAATAAGAAAGATTCAAATTGCCATATCTAAGGAGCTAACCTCACTAAAGCCCCTAGAGGTATGACCCAACATTAGGTAACCCATAACTTAGGGTCATTCCCATGTTGGACTATATTTGGGTAGAGGACCTGAACACTCCTCTACTCAGCTAGGGTGCATTCTAGACCTCCAACGGTTCTGGTACACCTGGTGGGACACATTCCCTTTGGCATAGCCAAATCTTGGAGTTGATAATAAAGTATATATAGTATAGGGAAACATCCACCATCATCAAAAGCTAAAGATTATCTAAGTTGTAAAGTTCATAACATCATCTAGATAACACCTCTCATGCCAAAGGTTACTAGAAGGTCAGGTAGTAAATGTATTCCTTTTGAATTTATTGAGTTACCTTATATTTCATATACAAGAGCAAGATGCAATAAGACAAGTCCTTATCCCCAAAATAAATATTCATTTCATAGTCATCCTATTGTCTTAAGAAACATAACCCCCACTATGTAAATGATAAGGCCCAAAATGTAATATTTTGTACCCTTCAATGGTGGTAGCCCTCTTAACCTTCAACAAAATGATGATATCCCTATTGCTTCTTTGAATAATCTACCATACTTTATAGGATAAAAATCCACCACCCCCATAGATTATATTGATGACATTGTAAATCTTTATTCAGTACATAATATTACACAAGATAATGTAGCCATGAGAATACTAGCCATGTCCTTGAAAGGCAAAGCCTTATAATGGTACAGGGTTCTAGCTCCTACCTCAATAAATAATTTGGATGAGTTTGGTGAGTGCCTATGTAAAAATTTTGAGGATAGAAGTGACCATGTGTCACTTTTTGAATAACTCACCTCAATCAAGAGGGCACCCCAAGAATCTATGGTTGATTTCAACTATAGATTCCAAAAGACTTGGGATAGGATCCTTGTCATCATTAATCCCACACCCAATAATGTTTTTATTTTCTATTTGAGAGAACTAGATTTAGACATTATAGTCATGATCCAATCTATGGGTGGGACAACTCTACTTGGGGCTTATGAGATATCTCTAAGGGTAGAAAATTGTTTGATACAAGCAAGGAAACTCATATCAAGATCTCTCATGCGACTTTTTCCTAAGTTTCAGCTAACCCCACCTACCATTACTCCATTTCCCACTTCAAACAATCAAGCCCAACCTAATGATGGTTAGGTGGACAAATTTTCAAGAATTGAGAGCTTGTTGAAGGCATAAAACAAAAAGCTAGTGTCTCTAGAGAGACAATAATAGAGTTCATATAGGTCACACCAAGGTCCCTTCCAAGCACAATACCCTACTCAATCCTTAAATTGACCCCTTTATCCATGAAATCAACAAACCCAAGGCCAAATCACTCAAGGTATATCTTATAATAGCTACAACCCCATAGGTTCTAATAACTTAAGAGCCTTGGTCCCCACATAAAACAACCTTGCACAAGAGGGTCAATGGTAATCAAGAGGGTAGTCCAATGATATGGTAATGGCTACAAGTGGATAAATGTATTCGTATCCTAGTTGGTAGCATTATCCTTCATTCCAAGTCCATGACATAATGCCTCCTCCACCATAAGGCCTTCCAATGAATCAAGATAATGTGCCTACCATGACATCATTAGAAGCTCAAATTCAATAGCAAGAGAGCATGGGTAAAGCATCAGTTGACAACATGGTCATAAAATTTCAAGAAGGGGAGCATATGTTTGATCATGTACCAATAAACATGGGGAAGACTACATAAATGTAAGATGAACTAGTTGTATCCAATACAAGGGCTAAGAAGAGGGTGTTGCATGACAATTTAGGGTAGCCTAAGGCTTCTTCAACACTTCCACAAGATAGTTAGTAGCATACCACTTCAAATATGGCTACTAAATCTCTTGAAACCCAAAAAATACCTCAATATCATGGATAGTAATATAAGTCCCATTTTTTTACTCATATCACTAAAGTGAAAAATGATACTTCTACTTCCAAGGTGAAGTTCAAAGGTACTAGTTTTATTTTCAATATTGTGTATCATATGAAAAATGCTAATGTCACTATGACTATATAAGATGCTTTATATATTCTAGGATAGAAATATATCTTTAAAAAAGAGATTTCTAAGCCTTCTCATGTGAATGAGATAGCTAATAAGGTGAACACTATTTTTACAAATAGTAGTCAGCCCAATCAAATTTAAGTTCCTAGTCAAGCTCCTATTCAAGGTCAAGTTCATAATGTTGTTCATCCCCCTAAGGTTGTCAAACCCCCTCCATTCAGTTTATTAGTCATCATAAGAGATTACTTAGTACATAATTATATGATAGATTTAGGATCTTCAACTTTAGTTATGCCTAAACCCATAGCAAATAAGCTTGAGCTTAAGTATGTGCCTAATGAAAAATGTGTTCTCTAGTTAAATGGTTCCCCTGCTAAAAAAGTAGGTATAGTGAAAGATATTAAGATCACATTTGTAGCTTTCCTAATTTTTTCATCACTCAAGATGTAATGATTGTAGACTTGCCCCCATATTTTTACCTATGCCTAACTAGGGACTTTACTATAAAATTTGGGGTCTATTTGTCATCTTACTAGTCATACATGGTTTTTAGGAGTAGATATGGGACTTGGGTCACTATTAGGTTAGAACCCATCTCTAGGTTCCATATAGAACCCTATATGCCAATCCTTTTAAATGTCAACTATACCATATTAGATGAGGATGAAAATGTTAGTGATCAAGAGCCTCATGACCATCTTGGAGGTATTTTAGACATATACTTACATGAATGGGTATCTAACAATGATGGATTTGATCCCTATAGCACTATTGAAGAACTAGGTTTAGGGGTGTATTATATACATGAGGAGGGTGTCATTATACCTTTCCTAACTAACACCACTTAAGAGGAAGATGATCTATGGAATTTATTATTTGATGGCTCAAGGTCAAATAATGGTAGTAGAGTTAGAGCCATGTTAGTTTCACTCTCATATCAAAATTTATATTTAGCTATAAGATTTTAATTCAGCTGAACTTCAAATAGAGTTGAATATGAGGCTCTTTTACATGGTTTGAAAGAGGCAAGAAGAAGAGGTGTCAAACTTCTCCAAGTTAAGGGTGATAGTGAGATTGTTATGAAATAAGTGAGAGGAATAAGTGTAGTCAAGAACCATCATTTGAAAGTTTACAAGCACCATGTATGGGATCTCATAGAGGAATTCTTGGCATTAAATATACAATCCATACCAAGAGAGGCAAACCAACATGTCGATAGGCTTGTAGCCATTAGAGCTCAATATGAGGTTGTATAAGGAGTCAAAGGCAACCAGATTCAAGACAAGATCAAGGTCGTATGTAGCTAGTTGTACCTAAAAATGAGGTGAGTTTTCAAGTGTTTGATAATGATGACCAAATTATATGTTTTTTGATGTAGGAGGTAGAATTTTATCATAAGAATCAAAACAAACTCTAACATTAGTATGATGATCAAATAGTGCAGCTAAGATATAACAAGCTACCTAAGGGGCTTGTGACAATGGAAGTCATATTCAATGAAGATGACCAAGTAATAAGAGACAAGGCTTGTATTTCATTCAAGGAGGAACATTATGAGAGGATAGAGATCTTCAAAGATAAATTATTGAAGCTAGGAATTATTAACATAGTAGAAGAGATAGGTACATTTGTTTCCTTGTGACAATAGTTCTCTAATGTATTTTCATGGGAATACAAAGATTTTAAGGGTTTTGATCCCAAACTTGCACAACATACCATTAAACTATAGAGAAATGTAAAACTAGTCAAGAAAAAACAAAGACATGACAACCCAAAAGTGGAGGATTTGATGAGAAGGGAGCTATGCAATTTGATTGAATCAAAAATAATATTCCCAATTAAAAATTCCTCATGGGTGGTAAACCTTATTCTAGTGAGGAAGAATAATGGGGATATATGTTTGTGAGTTGATTTTAGGGACCTCAATAAGGTGTCCCTAAAATACCATTACCCACTACCCTCAATGGATCAGATTATTCAAAAGGTGGTAGGTTCTTATATATTATCATTGCTTGATGGCTACTATAGTTATAATTAGATTATAGTCAAGGAAGAAGATAGGCATAATACTACCTTTACCACAAATTGGGCCACTTATGCATATATGAAAATGCCCTTTGGACTATCTAATGTTGGAATAACTTTCCAGATGGTGATGGATGTTGACTTTAAAGGTTTGATCAATGACATGGTACTCATCTACCTAGATGACATCACTATCTTCTCAAAGGACCCAACTAATCACATTACTCACTTGAGATTAGTATTTGAAAGATGTAGAGAATTTGGTGTGTTATTAAATCCTAAAAAATGTCTATTTGGTGTTCATGAGGGTAGGTTGTTAGGCCATATAGTTTCCAAAGATGGTCTTTCCATAGATCCTGAAAGAATCGAGTCCATCTCATCCTTACCCTTTCCCAAGCATAATAAGGGTATGTATATTTTCTTAGGAAAGATTCATTTTATAAGAAGGTTGATCCCAGGCTTTGGAGAGCTAGTCAAGCCTCTTACTCACATGTTAAGGAAATGCAAGGAGTTCACATGGACCAAAGAAGTTAAGAGGAGTTTTGAGGCCATCAAGGAGGCCATATCTCATACCCCTACAATTTTTAGTCATTATTTTAACAAAGAATTATAATTTTATGCCTTCTCTACATTGGATGTAATCTATGTCATAAAGATGTAACCAAGTGAACAAGGTTTGGAATAGCATATTGATTTCATTAGTCAAGCCTTAGAAGGGTATGAGGAGAGGTATAACTTTGTAGAGAAATATGTGCTTATAGTAGTGATAGTTTTAAATAAATGTAGGCACATGATCTCCAATAGTAAGATCATACTCATGGTGGTACACTGAAGTGTTAAAGAGTTTATACTCAACAAAGATCTCAATGAGAAAAGAACTAGATGGATGACAAAATGCATAGAGTATGAACTTGAGGTTAGAGTCAAAAATATTATAAGGGGAAGAGGGTTATCTGAACACCTTTCAGTAGAGGTAAAAAAATATAAATATCAGGTGTTAATATTCCATGATAGCCAACAAGTAGTTGTAGACAACACACCTTTCAATTGGACACATGATATACTCAAATTTATGGAGTCAGGCCAATGTCTTATGGGACTAGATAGAGCCAAAATAATAAATTTAGGTTGAAAAGTATACCTTATGTCTTGATATATGGAGTATTTTTAAGAGAGACATAAGAGGCATGCTTTTGAGGTGTGTGGAATCATGCCAAATAGACAAGTTGTTTGAGTAGTTTCATGATGGCCCAGCTGGTGGGCACTTTGCTACCAAGACCATAGCCTCTAAAATCATTAAGGCTAGGTAATTTGGCCCATAATATTTATAGATATATACTCTTGGGTAAGGAAATGACCAAAATGTGTAATGTTTGTTATAAATTATAAATTAGCTACCCTTCCCTTATAACCCATACAAGTAGAACAAATTTTCATGTAGTGGGGCTTAAATTTTATAGGGATGATACACCCCCTTAAAGTAAAGGACATAAATGGATTGTTATAGCTACAGACTACTTTACAAGGTGCGTTGAAGTAGGAAGCCAATGAAGATTCTATTTTAGACTTATATGATTGCCTTGTGACTAGATTTAGTGTGCCTTCTACAATCATTTCTAACAATACATTGGCCTTTAGCAGCAACAAGGTATGTGAGTGGGATATTTCACATGGAATTCATCTCAAGGCATCTTATAAATATTACCCATAATGAAATGTACTAGTAGAGTCCATAAATAATAAATTATTGAGGGTTATCAAGAGAACTATGGAGGATAGTCAGAGGGAGTTGCATACTAGATTAAAAACTACCCTATGGGTAGATAGAGTGACACCTAAGAAAGATAATGGGCACTCCCCATACCTTCTTGTCTATGGTAAAGAATCCAAACTTCCTATATCTTTAAAACTTCTTACATTAGAGATTACACATCAACTAAATATCCTAGAGGATGATGTCATGCAAATAAGCTTGAATGAGCTAAGATAGCTGGAAGAAATAAGGGATGCTTCTATGCACATTATGTGGTATAACAAACACCAAGTGAAGAGGTTATTTGACAAGATATCCTCCTCAAAGACATTCCAACAAGGTGGTATAGTCTTCAAGTGGGATGAGGACCATGCAAAACTAGGAAAGCACTCCAAGTTTGATAGTCTTTAGAGTGGGCCTTATGTTATCACAAGTTGCAAAGAGAGTAATGCCTTTGAGCTTGATATATTGAATGGGGAGAGCCTTCCCATCCATATCAATGGGAGGTATCTTAAATTTTATTACTAGTGTTCTCTCATGACCTTTGTACATAGGTAGATAGGTTTGTTTTTACCTCTAAGTGCTCTTGAATATTGCTCTTTTTGTTGTTTTCCTATTATTTAGCTAGTTTTTTGCTATGTTTTGTTTCTTTCTTATTTTCCATGTGTGTTTCATTATTTAAAAGTTTTCTAAGGAGTCAAGCAGAATCCTTTTGTATGTAATGTTTAATTTATCTAGACATCATGGGCAAGCTTGATCAAATTCTAGGTCCCTTAATTAGTAGGTTGATCAAGCCAGTTGAGTCACCAAAAATGTTAGACAAATTTGGTCCACATAAGGATCTTTTGCCTAGAAATAGAGGTGATGAATATAGATCTATATGTAATGAGTGGTCCAAAGATCACATGTAGCTTGCAAAGCTTTTGAAAACACTTAGTAAACTTAAATTGTAGTTTGTAAAATTTTGAGGAAGCAAGTTCTCATGGTGGTCATGACCTTTATGGACATAAAACTGGTTTCATAAGTCTTAGAAACTCATTATGAGCCTTTAAATTTATTACACAAGCATAGAAGAGCCAGATCATTATCAGGAATCATGAAAAAATAGATAGGGCAATTTGGTTACACATTTAATAAAAGCACTTGGGGAGCCTCTCAGGGTACAATATTGCATGGACAAAAATTTATTTATGCCATGATCATCCTCTAAAATTTTTGTGACTTGATGAGCTTTTTATCTCAAGTTACAAGTTTTTAAATTTAAACTAACAATCTTGAATAGGCACGTGGATGTTAAGTTCAAGATTTGACAAATAGCTAATTGAATTCAAATACCCCAAGATCAATTTTTAGAATTTGATTAGATTAAATATAACTATGAGTTTCAATCTAATAGATGTCAGTGGGTCTTGAATATCCAATGGTGCACATTTGATCATGCATCAAAGATCAATGGTGAGCATTAATTCAAAAGATCAGTTTCAATATGGAACTAACAAGTATCAAGATCTCCGGTGCCTGATCAAAGATCTAATAGTGTGCATTAATTGATAATCCCAATGGGACAAAATAGATTGATTGTTTGTATTTCATCATACAAAGGTGGATCAATTTTAAGATATAGGTCAATGGGTTAATGAATCTTGAGGACAAATACATAGGTGACATGTATCTCAACCATGTTAAATTGGTAGAAGGTATACAACTCATATTCATTCAAACAAAAGTAAATATATGGTGTGCATGAGGTCAAAGAGTCAAAGAGCTAACAATAGGATCTTATGAGACAAATGAAGAGCTAAAAATTGGCAAAATGTGGAAATCTCATATTAGGATCAATGATCAACATTAAAAGTCTAAAACTAAAGAACTTAAATGGAGAGTAAATTTGACCAAGGTTGAACCAAAGGATGCCATGAAGATATACCCATTGGATAAAGGATCTTACCACCCTGAGTAGGTAAAATACATAAATGCAAGATCAAACATGATCTAGATAACCAGGATCAGACTTTGTAAAGATATCTAATGCCATTAAATCCTTATAAAGCTTTTCAAGAGCTTTTAGATGTAGTTTTTATGTCTCCTTCAGACTCAAGAGGCCCTAGCCTATGGATCTCTATTTTCAATCATGACTATATGAAAATCAATAAATAAGATTGGTTTTCATCCATAATAGATCTATATTCAAGATTTAGAAGTAATGGCAGAATGGTGATTGTGCAAGAAACATTATAAGGAATGCCAATAAGCGAGATCAATAAATAGTCTAATAATGTGAAGAGCATCAAGAATTATTGAAGAAGACATTGAATATCATTAATTTTAAGGAGCTCAAGAAGGATTCATGTGATTATGGGGATTTATTCCTACAACTGGTCTTGATCTTCACATTCTCCATCATACCAAGAAAGATACAGTGACATTAGTGCATGGAAAGTATTGAGAAGAATGGTGGTGGTTGTTCTAAGTGGAATTGGGTTCATTAGTGACCCTTTTAGTGCTAGATTTTCTCTCTTGTCTTATTTCTTCCTATATATACTAACTTTAACTCTTGATTTTCATCCCTCAATTGGGTATAGCAAACCTCTGCTAAAATCACTTTGTAAAACTCTTTTGAATCAACATAAGACATCTAATATTCTAGTTTAATTCTAAGTGTGATTTCTTGAAGTTTGATTTGTAGAATGTATGTTGTTTATTCATCACCTTTATGTCCTTCATGTATCTTGATTTAAGATTGTTATTTTTTTACAGGTTGTATGAAGTGTTAGCTATTGATGTTCCTCTTGAAGTGTCATAAGTCTATGGTGTCTTACATAGACCTATCTCTTTTTGTCCTTAAATTTTCAAGTCTCTTTTCAACCTTCATACAAAATACTCATGTTTTTAACCCTATCATAGAATCTAGCTAATCATTTTCCCCATTGGATTCGTTAATATTCATAAAAGTGTCCGAATTGAGAGTGGATCATTGAACATCTGGTGCATCACCAAACTTAAAGTAGGTTTTCATTCATGCAATTTATTCTCTTTTCATCCCAATAGATTAAGTTTTAAGAAGAGAGATTTAAAGTGTCATATCTAATGAGCTAGCCTCATTAAAAACCATAGAGTTCTAACCCAACATTAGGTAACCCATAGCCTAAGGTCATTCCCATGTTGGACTAGATTTGGGTAGAGGACTTGAACACTCCTCTCTCAGCTAAGGTGCAATCTAGACCTCCAACACTCCTTACATATATTTTATTAAATATATATTTATTATATTATAATGTATGTAGATGATATTTTATGGAATGTTTGTTTCTTTAAACAAGATTGGTGTAATATTTTTGTACTTTTTAAGTTAAAATGGATCATCTACTATCATCTTACTTTCAATGGTCATTGTTTCAAATAGGGTTAACCTTATTTTTTGAAGATGAATTTTGAGGGTTTTGACAGGTCCCCCAACCTATTATAGTGTTTATAAGATACACAATAAATATCAAAAACATACAATAAAGATAAATAAGCCCAAACTACAAAACATTGACTAGAAACCAATAGCATGTCAGAAATCCTAACTCATAACTAAAGATTTCAGATTATAATTTTTTTTATTTGGATGTTTTAGAATATTTCACCTCTAATTTTAAAAGATTATTTAAAACATTTATGTTTTTCTTCTTTATCTTCTAAAATCATCATAATCTTTTAATTTTTTATTTTAAAAGAATTTGTCATCAAGGGGAGTATTATGTAGTGACACATCCCTTCTATGTCTTAAGGTTTTCTCCTCTTTTAAAAATCCAAAATAAATATTAAGGGGAAGATTTGAAGATTAATATTTATTTAGTTATTTTAAGATATCTTAATCATGTTTTAATTATTCTCACATGAACTTTTAATTCACATAATGTAGATAATATAAGGTAGCATGTAGGCTTCAACTCTTTTATCTCAATAGAGATATTTTTAATTATGAGTAATATAAGAGCTAAATTTAAAATCTATCCCCTTTTCTACTTTTCACCAAAATTTCTCTCACTATATGGGGAATAGGGACATTAGGCACATACTTGGAAGGTTAGCTGAGGTAATGATTGGAGTCACCTTATAAATCTTTTTCTAATCTTTGATCTATTTAACAAGTGTATGGTTATCTTCTTCTATACACTTCTCCTAGTGATTTTCTCAGGATTATCCTATTTATATGAATTTTACTATTTGTCTCTCTTTCTCTTGGAAGGATTATTTATGCACATTTTTTAATCTTGTATTAACTCTATGCCAATTGTAAATAAAACATGGGTTTCTATTCTAGTGTACTAGTTTCCCCACTTGAAAAATATCACATTTCAACACTTATGGTGTGTATTAATGGTGAATAATAATTTAATTGCATAATATTTACTTATGATTCATTATTTCATTAGTTGATATTGGAATTATTTATTTCATAAATTAAAAAAACTAACAAATTAAGTAAACTAAAATAATGCTACACCAGTTAAAAATACACCCACAAACCCCAATACTAAAATTGGCAAGAAAGTAGTCAAAATCCATCAAATAAATTACATAAAGAGGAAAGATCCAAAATTTATTTATAAAAAAATTAAAAAAATTAAAAAAACCAAAAAACCAAAAAAAACCAATTACAACTCTCAAAATGAATAATAAACTATAGATACGTGGAATTGGTTTACATGTAAAATTTAAACTACACTTAACCTTGATATACCTGTACATCTCAAATATGAATAAAATACAACTATATAACATTAAAAACATACCCAATTGTGTATGAAAATTCAAAATGTTAGGTTTTTTAGATTAAAATAAAAAGTGTATAAAGTATGTGTATTATTAGAGGTTTAACTATATTAGAAATATTTTTATATACTAAGATGGAAAAAACTCATAAATATTTCCATAATATAATGAGTTTGAAATTTTGACAAGGTGCATAGTGTATAGATCTGGTTATTATGTATGATCCTAGTCAATATTTATAGTCCTAATAATATTAGTGTATAATTTTGACAATATTTTACTTGATTAAGATAAATATTATGAATGTGTTCTAGTAAATCACTTTAAATCATTTTTTTTCATGAAATGCTAATTTTCCTTGAATGCCCTTTAAAACCATAAAAAAGGGGGGAGTATGGATTTAAGAGATTATCTTAGTAAAACATGATTTGGGGAATAGGTTTTGAATAAAACACATAATTATATATGCATCTCAATAGTTAATCAATTTTAATATCAATATCCTAACTCTTATAATTATTAATGAGATGTAAACAACTAATATATGTTATATATTATTTCACTAATCCTTAGATTTTATTTTTGGTACAAGGGTGTTGCTTTAAAAATGCAATACTTTACTTCCAAAACCTTAATATATGGATATTAAAATTAATTCCTTGTCCTTAAATTCACTAATAAAATTATGTAATTATACACTTATTGAATTCAATTTAGCACACTATTGATGTGCAAGATGATAAACAATGGGAAAGAAAATCCAATAAATAATGGAAAAACATCAAAGAATCAAAGAGATGGGCCAAAGTGGCTCATAAAATAAAAACACTAAGACCTTATAATATATTTATGGTTATAATAGGATCATACACTATAGTCTTGGTAAGACCAAGAATGAACACTATGATCATGGTCAAACCAAGACATTATATTATTTGTAGACACTTATATTTTTTAGCCACTGATAGTTTATTTCATAGTAATTATTAGGACATGTTTCTCCATAAGTTCATGCGCTAAAGAGTGAACTATGACTAGGTTTGGGATAGTTCATGTAAATTTATGATATATTTTCATATGACCACCCAATCTACATGTTTATAATCATTATTTTTTAACCCAATCATTCTAGCCTCCTTTGGTGGTCTTTTATTTGATGTTAGCCTTTATTCTTAGTTTTATGTCTTTTCCCCAGTAACTCACCCATGTTAATTAGTTATATATGGTACTTATATTTTATATTGTACCATCCATGAATTATGTAGTCATTTTCCTATATATGGTAAAATTTTAATTATATCAGCCTTTTTTAATATATATTTTCCCTTCTATACTTACCCAACATAGATGATGTAGTACTAATTTTGTTATGATATCTATACTATATCGATCCAAATTGAGTCCATTGACATATTTTATATGCCACTTTAAGGATTTGTATATGTATATAAATTACTCACATATCTTATTTTTATAATAAATACACACCATTATACTTTATTTTCATGTGAAAACTTATCTTTAGTAGAATAATATAAATTAGGGTATAAGAGTTTATACTTATAGAGTTTTATGTTTTCACAAGGTATTTGGATTTACTATGAAGGAAGGTGAACTAAAGAGGTACACCTATTATTTTGAGTCCCCAAATAAGGATACTTAGGTATTCATCCTCACTTTTTGATCCTTCACCTAAAACATATCTCATAAAGTGTTTAGTTTATACATAGTTATATACATCTTAGTATATACACAGTTACATACCTCTTAGTTACAACCCTTAGTTTAAGTACTGCATGATTACTACATAATGGAATTTCTCTCTTTATTTTATCTCTTTTATATCTTATATCTATGTTGTCTTTATTCATTAGTTCCTTGAATATGCTTCCTAAGTATATCTATGATACCCTTTTTTACATCTAACTCTTGCTTATATTCTTCACCACACTTTATGATGTAACCAATTATATGTATGTTAGATCTAATCTACATTTTTATATATTAGAGGATATTTATGTTGTTGACTATATTTAACCTACATATAATATGGTCCTATTCAACCATGAGCATACAATGTAGACCTAAAATAAAGACCCAAAAGATTAAGAATATAAGGCAAAATAATAAAAAGGCTAGGAAAGAGATAAAATAGGTAAAATAAAGGGGAGTCAAGACACAACTTAGAATAATAAAGAGTTATAAATATTAAAATTAAAAGTGAAGACATCCCAAGAATACATGAAAAATTCACCATTAAGAGAATACTTTTAACCAATGATTCAAATCATGTAAATTAACTAACACCATTGCAATTAACCAATATTATACTAAAATTACATGTCTACACAATGCCCCACTTTGATCTGTGTGTGTGTGTGTGTGGGTGGAATCATATCAAATTAAAATAAGAATGTGTGGATAAAGGCATTTCAACATTATCCTCACCACTTGTTAGCTCTCAAAGTCAATGTCTCTATAATAGTGAGTTGAAAATAAAAAGGAAAGAGAGATCACTTTATCCCCATGATGGTGGTGTCGGGATAAATTTAGAACTATCATTAGTTCCTTATGTGTAACTCTATATGTCCTAAAAATATATGAAAATGTGTGAAATTAAATTTGTAGATATATATAATTATATAATCAATGAAATACTAAAATGTATAAGAGGAGACTACAAAAACTAATTGTGTGGGAACTGTGAATCGTTCTCTTTGAAATCTAGATATTTAAATCTAAATCATTTTAGTGTGTATCTCATTGAGGATATTGAGTATAAATTACCTTGTAATTCCCTAATGAACACCTCAAAATATGCAATAAAATGACTTATGACTCTGTGGAACTATTGTATATCATCATGTAACTTAAGTATAGAATAAGAAGATCATATGGCCCATTATTGAGGTGTGGATAAAAAATTTAATCACATACATATACCATGTGTAAAATATGAACAATAAAATATATAATGTATAATCATAATAAGATACCATCATTAGAGAAAGTCATATAAGAAATATATCAGCATGAAAGCATAGGTGTGTAATAATTATTTTAACTGATATATGCTTGAGTTAATTTAATGTAGGTATGTGGTAATTATTTTTCCCTTATATAGTAAACATATAAAAAAATTGAGCTCAATCAGTAAGTGTTTTCCCCTACATCATAAAGATATAAAAAAATAGAGCATAGGTATTAGTATTCCAAATAGTGGATAATATATAATCAATATATATGTGTGAGTTTTATGTACTTACATAGGTGATAAAAATATTTATACAAGTGTGGTAATATGTTTTCTACCTATATGGGAAAGGTATAATCTATATAAGAAAAAAAATATGGTTGCATTGTGTGGTTAAGATATAACCTATATAGGTTTATAAGTATATAATAAATGAAACACTAGTGTAAGGCATTATCCAAAATGGAGAGAATATAATCAATGCAATGGTAAAAACAAGGTCCTTTCCCAAAATAGATGCATGATATGGATAATGGAAATATAAGAAATAAAAATAAACATATGCATGATATATATAAAGTAAGGGATATGGGGGCATGTTGTGACACATTTTTTTCGAAATCCAATAGGAAAATAAAGCACAAGTAAACAAAGGAAAGTACTTTAAATAATTTTTTTTTAAAATGAACAATAAAAATGATAAACTAGATCTAGATGGAAAATTAAATGTGTGAAATCCATTAATTGAAATAAAATTTGTGGTCAATAAAATTAAAATACAAAGAAAACAATGGTCAATAAAAAGAAATAAAATTAAAAGAAAAGTAATAAAAATGTCATTGAGATACCCTAAAATTGTTGAGGTATGTTCTTGTTATTTGTGTTGTGGCATTGATGTTGTCATTGATGTCAAGGTTAAAATTGATGTCATGCATGGTGAAGTGGTATGTGATAAGGAAGTCTTATGACAAGAGAAAATATGAAGGAAACCTATTGTCTCTCTATTGAGAGATAATTTTAATGAAACCTAGTAATTATTTTATGGTTGATTTCAAGGCTCAACACATGGTATGCATGTTTGTGTACTTATTATTGAGTGCAAGGTTCTTGAGAAGGCTTGTGCATGGGATGCCTAGTATTGTGCAAGAATGAGCATGATGGATTTGTGAGTTGAATGAAATGAGTCATAAGAGAATGTATGATAACATGTGAACATGAATATGAGGCATCAAATCACCTAGGTGTGTTTTAAAGTGAACCTACAAGGGTAAGACCTATAGACCTATCATACAATTAGTCTTTGCCTAACGTAATGAGGAGTCTTGATGTGTTATCAATATCTATGAGAATATTTTTAACACTTTATAAACATGTGTATTAGGTATATAATATTTTAGAGGATATTTTAAGGCCAGTTCATGGCTTATTCATTTGCATGAAGTGACCTAGTGAAAGGCATAGGCTTGGTAGCATGATGAGGTGAGTAGTCTGAGGCTCGTGAGAAGAAGATTGGTAGTGTGTAAAAATTATATGAATTTTTATGACATTATAATGAGTTTTTAAGAGAATTAAAATATGTTTCAAGGTGTGCTCAAGGTCTAAGTATGGCTTACAGGTATAGGTCTAGTGTACAAAGAGACCTCGTGTGGCCTAATGAGGGATCAAGTTTAGTTTCCAAGGTGATAAAGTGCATGAGATAAATATCATAGGTTTTATAGTTTTTATCAAGTGTTTTTACCAAATCTGAGGTCAAATTCTAAAGGAAAAAGCATGAAAATTTGGTCTTAAGGTCTCTCAAGTGCTAAAATGAGGTGTTGTAGACCTGAGAAGATTTTACTCATGCTTGTTGGCACATGTGACTATTTCATGGGAATATAATATATTAGGGAGAGATTTAAAATGGTCCTAAAAATGATTTACAAGCATTATTAGTTGTTTTTATGGGTAGATCTTTATGAATAAACATTAAGAATGGAAACTAGTCTAAAACTCTCCTAAAACCCTCATAATAACTTGATACAAAATATATTATTGGAAATGGATAAGGATGTATTATATGACCTAATTTTATAATTTTATAATGTATATTACTCTCATATGT
Organism: Torreya grandis; assembly: GCA_037957365.1. Classification (NCBI taxonomy): domain Eukaryota; kingdom Viridiplantae; phylum Streptophyta; class Pinopsida; order Cupressales; family Taxaceae; genus Torreya; species Torreya grandis. The sequence goes on along the minus strand of JARHVA010006588.1, from coordinate 399,076 downwards.
ACCTCCATGTGTCATTTTTATATCAGATGAGGGAGTGAAAACTATAAGAAATCCTTTATATCTCATATTTTTGATATAGCAGGCATGGTTGACCAGGTCAAAGCATGAAAGTGGATGAAGGTTGAATATTGAGACATCTATATTATTACCATTGTGTTTTATTATAATTTTAAAGACTTAAAATATTATAAAATTGTCATGGAAGTTGACCTATCACTAAAAAGGCCTAGTGAGGAAGACAATGAGAAAAACTAGGTAGAAGTGAGAATAAGACTAGGGATGTGTTGCCATGGATTAGGGATGGATCCAATTACACTATTTTTTTCTTAAATAAATTTTGGATATATATATATATATATATATATATATATATATATATGTGTGGGTGTGTGTGTGTGTGTGTGTGTGTGTGTGTGTGTGTATGGTATAAATTTTCTCTCAAACTAACTTGTCTAACATAGTGAGGTCTCTATATAGTGAAGCCATGAGATTGGTCTATAAGACCAATATTGATATATTTAAATTATAATAAATTTGTTTAAAAAAATTATAAGTATTTTTAAGGATCATATATACCCATTTTAATTTCATGAAAGTGATATTATAGGTATTCTAAGTCTTTGTTTTCATGATTGTGTTTTTGAAGTTTATAGTAGTTTTGAGTAGTCTTCTTGGAGAGATGAGTTTGAGGTGATTTAATTAGATTTTAAGAGTATAATGCACATGAATATTTTTTATGTTATATAATTTTATTATTATATAATTTATAATAATTAAATTTTCATATACATATTTTGGTGGTGAAATGATCATGACTGGGTTTTGAAGCTAGTTGGCAGTTTTGAGGGGTCATGTTGCAAGAGTAAGTTAAAGGATTTAAGTCTTGTGTTTTAGTGTTTAAATAACATGGTGATTACCATAAGGTCATGTATTTTATATCCATTTTATTTAATTTTATGTTTATTTTATCAAATTAGTTTTGTGTTTCATTTTTGGTTGGCAAACTTTTTGGTAGTAAGAAGGCCTAATTGTGAGTAGGCCTAATGGTGTGGTTCAATGAGTGAAATGAGATAAATGGTTTTGTGTACCTAAGGTGAGATTATAAGGTGTATAAATGAAGTGTGTGTTAATTTTTTCATCAATTTATGGAGGCTCAAGGTGTCCTAAGGTGGTCAAGGTGAAATGTGTGCTTTGAGAAGGCCTAATTGCATTAGGTCTCCTTTAGGTCTAATAGTAGTTTTGGTCCTTATGAGTGATGGAAAACCTATGTAGTGGTTGTTTATCATATTAAACATTTTGTATATATATTAAAATTGTGATCCAATTATGGATATATTTTTTTTTCCAACCAAGGTATGTGAAATCAAGAGTCAAGTAGAAGAAGAAGGTCTAATATGCCTAATTTGACTAGTTACAATATTGAGGGGATGAATGAATGAAATAGAATTTTGGAAACTAAGTAGAGAGATTTAATAAAATTATATATTTGTGTTTAATATTTCATGTATTTATAATATTTATTCTATTGATGATGAGCAAGGTTATATGACCTAAATCTATCAAGAAGAGGGCTAGTTGAGCGAAGGGGACTAATAGGCTATTTGAGAGAGATAGATGAGTGTGAAGATAAAACTAAGGTGATAATAATTATTTTAGTGATAAAAAGGTTTTAAAATGTGATTATAGGTTCTAATTTTCTAATTTTTTTCTGAGCCACCTATAAGGTTGGTGCCTCCTTACAAGTTGGTGTTTGTTAAAGGCCTAGTTGAGTTGGTGCTTGACTAGTGAGGAGTTGGTGCCTCACTAAATATTGATTAATTAATTATAATAATATAATCCAAGAAATATTTAATTTTTTTAAATTCTCCATGAGGGTTTCCCACATATCTCTTGTGTTCATATTTTTTAAGCTTATGTGGATGCTTGTTTATGCATTGGTTGATGTATGTGTTTAAATGAATGTTTCATGAATGATAAGTGAAATTAAATGATTGTTTTAAGGGAATAGATTCAACCCCCCTAGTTTTTGTGCTTGAAATAATAGGTATCATATATATTCCTTTAAATCAAGCCTAATATTCTAAAGGAGATCTTAAGCAAGCAAAGATGGCTAGTCAAACATAAGTTGATTTCTCTACGAGTAAGGCTCCAATGTTCAATAGATATAATTATGATTTTTGAAGTCTCAAGATGATAAAATATTTAAGGTATCAAGGTAATTTTGTTTCACAAACAATTTTTAATGGTTATACTTCACCCTCTATTCCCCCTATAGATGTAGGAGGTAAAAAGGCTAGTGATAATAATTCAAAAGTAATGAATGGTATTCTTTGTGTCTTATCAAAGGCAGAGATTGTGAAGGTGATGCACTATGTGTCTACCAAAAATATGTGGGAAAATTTAAATACTATCCATGAGGGATAATCCAAGGTCAAGTTGGTTAAATTCCAAACCCATATAAGATAGTTTGAAAGCCTAAGGATGAATGAATATGAGACCATTGCATCCTACCTATTGAGGGTTGATGAACTGGTCAACATGAAAGAGGCCTAGGTGAAGAATTGAAAGAGTCTACTACTTTTCAAAATGTATTGATATCTCTAACTCCTAAGTTTGATTCTAAAGCTTCTATTTTTGAAGACATGTAAGATCTAGACAACCTAGATATGGATAGACTTCATGGCACCCTAATAGCCTATGAGATGAGGACAAGTGAAGGAATACCTATAAATAAGGAAGTTTCATTCAAGTTAGAAAATAAGTGAAATTAGAAGAAGACATAAGGTAAAAAATTTAAATACAATGATGTTTTTGATATTGATGATGATGACTTGATAGCTATGTTTTCAAGAAAGTTGAAAAATGGTTCAGGTGGGTAATTTGCCATTCAAGTGATTTAATTATGGAGAAATTGAACACTTTAATAACAAATGACCTCATAAGAATAATATGAAGGATGATGATAAAAATTCCTATAGGTCTTATAAAGGCAAGAAAAGTTTCATAAAGTTTTATGACAAGAATAAGTCTTTCAAGAACAAAAGAAGCTTTTACACCATGGAAGATTATAGCTCATCTAATGAGAGTGAGAGAATTGATTTTGAGAGTGACCATGAAGGTGATGGTCCTGATGTCAATGAAGTTATCTTCATGGTTGAGGAAACAAGTTGTTCAAATCAAGAAAAGTCAATATGGTTTAGAGGTATTGTTGGTAATTCAGATGAAGTAGAAGATGAGGTGGACTTTGAGGCTAAGTTGATTAATGCTCTAGAAGAATTTAAGATGGTAAAGAAGAAGAATAAGGTGATGAGGTCTATTTTCAAATACTATAAGGATCAACTAAGTTTTTTTGAATATAGATTGAGCAATAACTCCAAGGAACAAAAAGAAATAGTCAAACAGGTGGAAACTCAAATTAAGATTATGACTACAAGTCTAAAGGATAAATAATAAGAATGTGTCAGGTATGTAACTGAAGTGCATTCCTTGAGAGCTAAGTTGGATCAGGAATTAAGGAAGGTGAAGTCCTTTGTGAAGTTTGAAAAGAGTACCAATATCTAGACAACATTTTGAGTATTCAAAATACTGATAATGACAAAATAGGTCTTGGTTTTAGTGTAAACCAAAAGAAGAATACTAATGTGATCAAGGAGAATCAAACCTTAAAGGTCAATGTTCAATAAATTAATGATGGTGCTAGTAAAAATAAACATGATCATATCAGGAAAACTAATGTTATAAGGTATGAAAATACTTTCAATGGTTATTGTTATTCATGTAACCAATTTGGTCATAGAGTAAGGCATTGTAGAAGACCCTCCAAGAATGAATATGCATGGAACTATGAGGAGAATCATCAGTCAAGAGGTATGGGTAATGGTGTGTTTCCATCAAGAGGAATAGTGTGTTTAAATTGTCAAAATGTTGGTCGTATTACAAAGTTTTGTAAGCATGGATTATCAAGTAAAAACAAGAAGGTTGAGGTGAATAGAGTGCAAGAAATAAGACAAGATAGTGAATGCAAACCAAAGGTAGTTAAGGTGAATGATGACTAATCTACAAGTTCAAGAGGATTATTTTCCATGATGGAGCATAATTTTGATGTAAAAGAGTGCCAATAATCCTCCCTATCATCTTAGGTTATGTAAGAATGAGTTAATACAAATAGACCAAGTCAAAATGTTTTTCAAATGAAAATTGAAGAGGTCAAGAAAAAGAGGCTATTCAAGCTTAATAAGATCATGAAGAAAGTTCAATCTAGTGAGGATATGGATATTTGGGAATCTCTTGAGTTTATGTTGTTTTAGTACCCTATAGAAAAGGTGACTCCATTAGGCTTTATGGAGGCACTTAACTAGTGAGCATAATCATGAAGGATGTTTGGTCTGAGGAGAAGCTTTTAAGTTGGTTCATGGGTTCAAAAAGAATCCCTATGTTTAGAAGTGGTTCTTATTGGTTTAGTGATTCTTTGTCAAAAAAGGGAGTTCCTGTTGAGGTATGGATGAGCTTAGGGGGAACATTTATGTGTGTTGAGTTTTTGTCAAAGAGAGAGAATGATATTTTTTAGAGATAAAAGGTGTGTTTTTAGTTTTTCTAGGTCCAAGGATTAGATAATTGTCAAGAGATGGCCCTTTGTCATTAATGTCAAAGGGGGAGAGAGTTATAGTTTGGGAGAAAGGTCAATTTGAATAAGATCTATCTTGGGGAGATGAGAATGATTAGCTTTGTTTGATTGTTTTCCATCAATGACAAAGGGGGATATTTTTGAGGTATGTTCCTATTATTTCTTTTGTGGCATTGATGTCAAGGTTAAAGTTGATGTCATGTATGGTGAAGTGGTATGTGACAAGGAAGTCTTATGACAAGATAAAATTTGAAGGCATCTTATTGTCTCTATATTGAGATAATTTGAAGGCAACATGGAAATTATTTTTTGGTTTATTTCAAGTCTTATAACATGGTATGCATGTTTGTGTACTTATGCTTGAGTGCAAGGTTCTTGAGAAGGCTTGTGTATGGGATGCCTAGTCTGGTACAAGAAGGAGCATGATGGCTCAATGAGATGAATTCACAAAGGCATACAAGAATGTCTAAAAACATTTAAACATGCATATTAGGCATTGAATCACCCATGTCTATTTCAAAGTGAACCTATAAGGGTAAGACCTACAAACCTATCACGCAATTAGACTAGTCCTAGACTCTATCTAACCTAATGAGGAGTCTTGAGGTGTTATCAAGATTTATGAAGGATGAAAATTAGTGGTAGATCATGTGAGAATATTTTTACACTATGAAAAAATGTGTATAAGGTAGATAAAATTTTATATGAAGTTTCAAGGCCATTTCATGGTTATTCATTTGCATGAAGAGACCTGATGAGAAGGCATAGGCTTGGTAGCATGATGAGGTGAGCAGTATGAGGCTTGTGAGATGAATATTGGTAGCATGTGGTCATGGTATGAATTTTTATGACATGATAATGAGGTTTTGAGATTAGTAAAAGAGGTTTCAAGGTGTGTTAAATGTCTAAGTGTGGCTTATAGGTATAGGCCTAGTGTGAAAAGAGACCTAGTGTGGCCTAATGAGGGATCAAGTTTACTTTCCAAGGTGATATATCTCATGATATAATTATCCTATGTTTTATAGGTTGTATCAAGTATGAGGTCAAATTATAAGGGAAAAAGCATGAAAATTTGGGTCTTAAGGTCTCTTGAGTGCCAAAATGAGGTGTTGCAGACCCAAAAAGGATTTTATCATGATATTTGGCATGTTTGAATATTTCATGGAAGATGAGATATTAGGAAGAGATGTAAAATGGTCCTAGTAATGATTTTCAAGCATTAATATTTAGTTTTAAAAGGTAGAGATTTATGAACAAACATTAAGAATGGAAACCAATTTAAAACCCTCATAGTGAACTGATATGGAAGATCTTATTGGAAATGGACCATAATTTATTAGATGACCTAATTTTATGATTGGATAATTTAGAGGACTCTCCCAGGTACCTATAGGTGGAATTGATCTATTAGATGAGTGAGTGGAAGCTACATGAAATCCATTATTTATTAGATTTTTGATATAGTAGGTAGGGTTGACCAGGTCAAAATGAAAGTGGATGGAGGTTAAATATTGAGATATATATATTATTAACATGTTGGTTTTTTATCAGGCTTTAGACCTCAAATATGTTAAACCATTCATAGAAGTTGACCTATCGCTAAAAAGGCTTAGTGAGGAAGACAGTGACAAAAACCAAGCAAAAGTGAGAATGAGATTATGGATGTGTGTCCATGGATTAATGATGGATAAAATTGCACTATGTTCTTTAAATACATGCATCACATATCCATTTTGGATATAATATCTAGATATGTGTGTGTATGACAGAAAGTTACTCTCAAACTAACTTGTCTAACATAGTGAGGTTTGTGTATAGTGAAGCCATGAGATTGGTCTGTAAGACCAATATTACTATTGGAAATTATAATATGTTTGTTTTATTATGATATAAGTATGTTTCAATACAATTTAAACCCATTTTAATTTAATAAAATCTATTCTATAGGTATTTTAAGTCTTTATTTTCATGACTATGTTTTTGAGGTTTTTGGCAGTTCTGAGTAGTCTTCCAGCAAAGATGAACTTGAGGTGATTTACTCATATTTGAAGATAATAATTCACAATTATATTTTTTTAGTGTATTTTAGGTTATCATTAGTTCATTTATATACATGAAATTTTCATATATATATGTTAGTGGTCAAATGATCATGACTGGGTTTTGAAGCTAGCTGACAGTTCTGAGTGGTCATATTGTAGTGTTTCAAGCACATGGTGAAGTATGTTGTAGTATTTAAAGCACATGGTGATGAAAATAAGGTAATGAAGGTTATATCCATGTGATTTAATGTTATTTTTCTTTTATCAAATTGGTTTTGTGCTTTAGTTTTGGTTGGTAGACTTTCTGGTAGTAAGAAGGCTTAATTATGAGTAGGCCTAATGGTGTGGTTCAAGGAGTGAAATGAGATAAATAGTTTTGGGGACCTAAGATTAGATTATTAGGGGTATAACTGAAGTTTTTACAAATTTTTTCATCTATTTATGGAGTCTCAATATGTCCCAAGGTGTTTAAGGTGAAACATGTGCTTTAAGAATGCCTAATGGTGGTTTTGGTCCTTATGATTGATGGTCGACCTATGTAGCAGTTTTTTATCCTATGAAACATGTTTTTTGATCTATTAAAATGGTTTTATAGGTATGTATATATATTTTTGGAAAATTTATGTGAAATCAAGAGTCAAATATAAGAATAAGGTCTAATAGGCCTGATTTGACTAGTTAGAATATTGAGGGGATGAACGAATGAAATAGAAGTTTAGAAACCAGGTAGAGGGATTTAAGAACATTAGATAGGTGTGTTTAATATTTCATGAAGTTATAATAGTGATTATATATATTATTATCAAGGTCATATGACCTAAATCTATCAAGAAGAGTACTAGTTGAGTGAAAAGGCCTAATAGGTTGTTTGAGAGAGATAGAAAAGTGTGAAGAGCAAAAGAAGGTGATAATAGTTAGTTGAGTGAGAAACAAGTGTCCAAAGTTTATCAAAGGTAAAATTTGGATGATTTGGTGTTGATTAACCTAATTTTTTGGTGTCTCATTTCAATTTGGTGCTTGTTAAAGTCCTAGTTGAGTTGGTGCTTAACTAGTGAGGGGTTGGTGTCTCACTAAATCTTGATTCATCACTTATAGGACTATAGTCCAAGATGTGTTTCAGTTTGTTTTATTCCCCATGATTTTTTTTGACATATGTTTTATTTTCATATTTTATATGCTTATGTGGATGCTTTTTTATGCATTGGTTGTTGTATGTGTTTGAATTAATGTTTCATGAATGATAAGTAAAATTTAATGATTGTTTTAAGGGCACTGATTCACCCCCCAGTGGTTGTGATTCCAACACCAATCCCACCACATTTATCATGAAATATCCCCTTAGATATTTATGAATACATGGTCATATATGATGAAAATTAAAATTTATTACACTTACTAGAATCATGGGTCCAAAAACATATATAACTTTCCCATGAAGGCATTACACCATATACTTATTTAAAATATAATGAAAATTACCCTAAAATTTCAAGTAGTTATGTTAGCTATGGTATCCTCTTTTAAAATAACACTTTATATTATATAAATGACATATATAATGATTGGATATTTTTAAGGTGATTTATCTTGTATCAGTTTGAAAGCCTATGATAATATTACATTGGTAGGTGGATAATAGGTGATATCATTTAGGTCTACTTGTTTGAGGTCTTATCATTGGTTTTTTATTTGGTAAAATCTCATCCTAAAATTATGGATGAGGATAAAAGGAAGGTAGTCATATCATTACATATATTTTGTGTTTGATAAGGCTACTACAGGCATATAGGAGATAAAAGATAAAAACTATATGGATCATGCAATTTCTACATTGGTTTGGTTTGAATATTTCATACAATGAGGAAGCATACATAAAAAATTATTTTCATAAGTTATTGACTATAAAACATGAGAAATAATAGGATATTTAGGAATAATCATATGATTAAGGAAACATTAATAGGTATATTTTTTGAAACATTAATTATATTTTCCATTTCTCAAGAATGATTAATTATATACTTCTAAAAGTCAACATCAAGGTGTTATATTGTTTAATGAAGGTATTGGAAATAATTTTTACTATTTAAAATATTTTTAGTATCTAAATATTATTAGGTCTCATAATAAGGTATATATTTGGATTTATAATGTGCTTGATTATGCATATATCCAACTTTAGAATCTGTGAGTGTCTTGTCATCATTTATATAATAAATTCTTTACCTATCATTATGAATAGTTTGGAGAATAGACTCTAGAATATCTCTTTTTTTCCAATAAATTTATGACTATAACCCATATTTTATGTAAATTTGAATCCACATCCAAATGGTTTAAAGAATGTATGAATAACACTAACATCTTTATCCTTTCTATTTGTGACATAACATTTATCCCTCATTGATTTTTTACCATTATCATATTTGGATGGATTTTTAATAGTTATTGATTATTTAATGAGTCTTCCATAGTATTATAGGGTAAAAAAGGTTTTTTTAATTTTCAATGTGATCATATCATATTTATATTATCTGGGATCAATTGGTGTAAAATTTATCTTGGATAAATTTTAATCTATCTTATCAACTTCATTATATTTCTTATCATTATCTTCCTAAGTATCATTGTGGTTACCAAATTAGAATAACTTGTCAAGGTGACACTATAGCTAGATGATTCTAATTTAAGTTGGGAACATTAATATTTTGAGGTTTAATCACTTTACAATATTGAATTGGGAAATCATCCACAAGATGTCAGGCACCACACAAAAATAGGACAATTTTTTTTGAGAATATATAAAGAATATTCTATATAACTACATCACCCAATGACTAGCCATATTAAGTCACATGATGCACAAAGTGTAAAAAACTCACATGTTAAATTACATGCAACATGGTCACTACACAATTATGTCATCCCCAACTTACTCTAATTGTCATACAAGCTCTCAAACAAGCTTACAACCATATAAGTGAATCTAGTGGTTCCCACAAACCTAAAGTATGAAATGGATTCTCTAATAAATTAAGGTGGGTTCTAAAAATAATTGGATTAAATGATTCATCCAAACTCTCAATAGGGTTCAAGTAATAACTTGAGTGATTTTATCCAATCACATGGCTCAATTTTCACTTGATGTCACAACTTGAATATATTTTCAAGTTGACCCATCTCCTTATAAAATTCATTATCAAGGAATATGCATACTCTTCATATGACCTCAAAATGGGTATAATGTGTTGATCGTTAGATTCATTCAATGATGAGGATACCCTATGAATATTTAAGGAGGGAAATAAAGGTTTCAAATTAATAATTATGTTTTAATATCAAATTTGAAAAAATATGAAGGTGGTTTGGAGGATGACTTGTCCATAATTATCCCTCTTTTCCATAATTATCCCTCTTATCCCTCAACCTTGGATGATTTCCATCAATGAAGTCTCCAATATTTTATCTTTATTACATTTTATTTTACTTTGGAAATATAATATGATACATATATTATAGGGTTAGTTTTGTAGGTACCCATATTCTTATAAGGATTCTATGTGATTCCATGATTCTACAATTTTTGAAAATGTCTTGGATAGATTTAAGCTCCACCACAATAATTAATGGATACTAGCAAGGTTAAATATAATATAATTTCTATTTTCATTTTTAAGATTTTATTTTTATTTCACATTTTATAGAAGGGAAAATTAAGGAGGGTATCCTTTTGGGTTAACCCATATGGGTACTCCTAGGATCCAAAAAACATTAAAAAGGTCAGTAATGACCTGTCTTGAGAAAAAAGAATATAACTTGAAAACCATAAAGTTTTAGGCCTTAAAAATTATTCCAAGCCTAATAGGGATAAAAAATGAGGGGAAGGATGAGGATCCATTTTTGGTTACACCACCTCAATATATTTAAGTTGCCGTAAATAACTACAAAAAACTATTTTAGGTCTAAGAAAATATTTTTGATTTTTAAATGGTAAATAGTCACAAAACTTTAGGAATAATCATAGTTTATTTTTATTTTTTTTAAATATTGTGTTCAAGGTAGTTGAATTCAATTTTTATAAAAAAAATGGTGGTTGGGAGTTAATTTTATGGATTAATTCATAGGATTTCCCATATTGTAATGTTAGGATGATGATACTCACATGGCACTACTAAAACCCAAGTCATGGTAGCCATGCCAAAGGAGAAAAATGTCACCCCTGAGGGAATTAGAAATAGGTTTTAAATTCAAATGGGTTACCTCCAACTTATTGGTTGGGTGTTCTAAAGAACAGGGTCATGTGCCCTTCTAAGGGGCTTGTCACACTATAAATTACACTATAAACACCCAAAATTAAAAAAATCGTGAAAACAAATCATAAGCCCTAAATTATTGGAAAAAAAATAAACAAGTCCTAAAAATTGAAAAAAATCATATAAAATTGGTTCATGGAATTTTTTACTTTGTTTGGCATGCATTAAAATTACATAAATTTTAACCAAATTATGAAGGAAAGTACGCAATTTAATAAGTTTAACTTTAAAAATCATAAAAAATAAACAATATATCCTAAAATTAAATTATAAAATAAATTAGAATCATAATTATCCTATTTTTAATTAAAATTAAAATTTATAAAAAAAATAAAACTTATAAATTTTATAAAAAATATTTAAATGACCCTAGCTCTTTTTGGGCTTAATAGAATCCATTCAAATGAGAATTTGAAATAAGGTTTTAATTTTATTTTTTATAAAATATAAAAAAGAGTGAATGAAATCATTAATAAAAATTAGAAAAAATTATTAAAATCATAAAAATAATTTGTCATTACATTTACTCTTTTTTATTTCAACTAGCCTTTAACAGATACTAATGCATGAAATCATATAATCATTACATCAAAAAAAATCTTACTTATATTTCACATTTATTACAATATAATATTAAATTAAATTTTCTTAAAACCAGCCAATAATAATTTTATTATCATTAAAAATTTTAAATCCATGAACAAAAAGTAAATTCCAAACAAACTTCCAATTGTAACTGTGAGGCCAAGGCAATGAGTGGCTCACCTCCCATCCTATTTCCATAATCGAGGAAATTCCCTATATACCCTTGAGATAATAACTCCCAAATTTGATAATGTGGATTACCATTCCAATTTTTAAGTTATAAAATAATTATTTGGTACAGTTTGAAAGGAATGGTATACTAGGCATGAACTCTAGTTTTTTACCTTATCATACAAACTAAGAAAGCCCTCCTAAGTTTGTCTAAACACATACCTCTATATATAAAAAAATCCTAAAGGGAAATACTTAAATAATTTTAAATAATACATATAACCCTCTTTGACAAGTTTTCACAAACAACTTCTAAGGAATTAAAGGAGGATGGCTTTGGGAAAATCACTCACCCTTGCCCATCCTACCATAGCAACTCAAGCCCATGTGGGAAATGTAAATCTACATTTTTTAAACTAAAAAATGTCATTAAAAATAACATGCTCAAATGGGATAAAATTATTACCAATAAACATTATTAGATTCAAAAAAATGCATGACCTTAGGCCCAAACCATAAACAAGACAAGAGAAGGGCCTTGTCAATCCATAACAAGTTTTCAACATTTAAAGGAGGTAACAATGGATTATTTTAAAAAAAAAACATCAATTAAGGTGTAAAAATATTATATCTAAATTTATCCATTTTTTTGTCACATATCATTCCTCTAAGACATATCTTCCAACTAGCCTCCATCTCCCAAGGTCTCATTCTAGTTTCTCCATGCTTAAGCTTCAACTCCATTTTCAAAAAGGCTGAAAGTTTGGAAAAATAGTTACTTTCAACTTAATTATATATAAATCCATTAATTATATATAAGGCCAATGTGAAGGTGACACTTGTCCCTTCCCATGCATTTGTCTCTAACAAAAAAATTTTATGGATTTTACTTCTTAAAATACCCATGTTCTTTCTTAAATGACATGAGGGAAAATATGGATCACCCATACTCAATAAATACTTCCCATATTCAAATGTCATTAATGATCACATAGATTGTACTGAAAGTGTTTTTGGGCTACTATAAAGAGACACATATATCTTTTTTGGTTAAATGGCTCTAATGTCAACACAAAATCACTTTATGTCACCCTCTAATGTTATTTTTTCAATTACAATCCAATTTTTCAAGTGGTGACATCACATTGACTCCCTTTATAACCCTATAACCTTATAGAGTGTTTAATAAATATGTAATCTATGGGTAAAGAGGGCATGAATAGTGTTATTTAGTCTCGAATTTACAATATTAAAACAAGTGACTAAAACATATTTACAAAAATAAAAATATATGTATCACTAGGGGGATAATGCACCTAAAAAGTGGAAAAATTCATGACCAATGTAGTATAATATTCCTCACATGGCCACCTATAATATTTTACATCATTTCACAAATAAAACTATTATATTCTATGATATCCAAAGAAACTAAACTTGAAACAATCTCAATAATATACATTATGTAATCTTAACATGCTAACATCTATTTATTAATAATTGTTATAGGTATAATCACTGGGGGGTGAATTAATGAGCCTAGAAAATCTAACTTCAATTTCAATCCTTTCAATTTCTTAAACAATTACCATAATAATTCATGAAGCATACACATCATTCATAACAATGAACAAGAGAGACAATACAAGATCAATCACATAACACATGACTTATGTGGGAAACCTTATTGGGGGAGAAAACCCACTAAAACCTAAAATTTTACTAATATCCTATAAAAACAAGAACCAATTTAGACTAGCTACAGCTAATCAAGGAACTACCATCCCTATTTAGTGAGACTGTAATCTCACAAGGTGTTGCCACACCTATCTAGCTAAGATGTAACAACAACTAGACCTTTAACAAGTTTCACCTTGTAAGGAGGTTGCAACCCCCTTAGATGCTGATATTCCACAACAACACCTATCAACACATCCACCTCTGAACTGATGCCTTCAACACTTGATGATGGACCTCTAATTATCACTCTTCACCTTCATTCATACTCAAATAACAAAAGCACTATTCTACCAATAGAATTATGACCTACAAGTCATAAAAATAGTTCTTAGTCTATTTCTCTCTTCAACTCATATACTAGGCACCCACCGATTCCTTTTCTTCACCATAATATTCTCTTCAAATTCTAATTCTAATCACACAAGTATCTCACAAGTCTCAAAATCAACTTCTTTGATATCACTATTTATAAAGAATTTAGGATCATCAACACATTGGTTGGCCATTAGGCATGCCTTAAACCTTAATGAAAAACTCACATATAAAGACACTACTCAATATCATCCACATAGGTCAACCACAACACCCATGGGTCACACTTAACTACACCTTTCAATTAGACCTTTGTAGCCCTTATAGATCTCATGAAGACTCGTTCACTCCTTTATCAATTCATCGAGAAAAAAAAGAACATAAAACCTCTTCCAAATTCATAGGTCCACTCTAAATGACCCTTTATTCATCCTCAAACTCTTACAATCATCACTAAACTCTTTTGTGCAAGCTTAATCAACTCAAATAATAGCCTTATTCATAAGGATACCATGAATGAATACACAGTCAAATTATTAATCTTTGTTCATACTCAAGATAGATTGATAACACATCCAAAATTCACATATATTATCCTCATGGAGTCTAACACTCTCTCCAATATCTAATTCAATATGAAACATGAAAACAACATCCACACAAGCTCAATTATCCTTCTCGGGTCACTTTCAAAACAAACATAAACACATAGTTAAATTTGAACCTAAATATATTTGACTATATAAACTTTAATATATTAAAATATATATTTATAGATTCACCTTTTAATACTATACCAATTTGATTTTTAAATCATGATAAAATTCTACCTATGTCAAAAGTTATAGCCAAAATACATAGCACTGGTTTTTCTTTCGTTAAATTCAAATATTTGAATTCAAACGGTCATAGTTACACCTCAATTACTATGCTCATATATCATGTCCTATATTATTATATTAAGCATTCTCCATCTATATTTTCTGAAATTTAATGCATAGTTTACCAATTCCAAATGTTAAACCTTGAACATGTTGGCCTCATCTCGTGCAATCTTGACTCAACGCACACTATCAATCTCTACAGATCAACTAGGTATTTATCATGAAACATGTGCCATTTGATCAATATGTATAAACACGTTATTATAATTATATCCTTATATTATACCTTTACTTATTTTTAAACCTTAAACACTTCTTACCATCTCGCTTGGTACACATCGTTAGATCATTCTAGTACGATCAGCTATGCATTATTGGATCTTCATTTGGTCCTCATCTTTAACTCTATTAACCAATCAAAAATTTGACATATTTTACTTGATTTTCAACATATATATTCACTATATGAACTACCTTTATCCATTATATCTCCATTTGGTCTTGGTATTTAACATTATGCAAAATAGACTAAGTATGGAGACCATTATTATTTGCTTGAAAGGCCAACTTTGCACCTCCATATCTTTTACAACACTCACTTGCATGTTCTCAAATTTGGACCATATGATATCCTCACATAATATAATCCAACCATGTGTAAAATTTATTCTTAAACCTTCTCACATGCAAGATACAACACCATTAAATGTTTACTCATATTTTTTTCTACCACAGAGCCAACTATGTCAAGAACTGTTCGGAAGGCCAACTTTGTACATATATATATATATATATATATATATATATATATATATATATATATATATATATATATATTGACATGCTTTTGTTCATGATATAAAATAAATTAGGAACAAAATTTAACAAACCCATATGATCAAATTCTCCTAAAACATCATGTGTGAGATATTCCATAATAAAACTATTGACTTGACTCTTTCTTGCCTCATGCAAATTTAGCGAAGTATGAGAAAACACTATCAAAATAATTGAGAGCCAAACATTGCACCCACATATTTTTTAATATGATTCATCACATGAATTGAGACTTATCACATAGAAACTAGGGACTAATTTTATCACAACCATATGACCAACTCCCCCTAACTCATCCACATGTGGTAATTATGACATCAACAAAATGCCTATTCAGATTTTATACCACTAGACCTAGAATGTCTAAATGAAAACTATGGACTACCAGATGAATTTCACTCATGCACACAAGAACTCAAAGAATTAAAAACTTGTTATGTGACATTTTCCACATTATAAATACACCATACTTATCCCTAAACATCTTTAACTAAACCAAAATAGAAGATCAACCAAGCCATCTTCAAGCACACTTTAACAAGCACATTGCACACTTTATCATTGTTACTTAGGCTATCAAATCACTTCATCCACTCACCAAGACACCTCCATGACATAAACATGATATAATTGACAAATCTCCTTCAATACCCCTCTTTTTTATTGATGTTAACACACATCATATAGCAATATTCAACTCACTTTTATTCTCTCTCTTCAAGCACTCTCACAATAAAAACTTTCTCCCCCTTTGACACAATCACAAAGTGGGCACCAACTGATCTTGAGGACCTAAAAATAACACCAATATGTGTATAACATATTATAAATATAGTAAAAACTCCCCCTTACCTTGAGCCTACCTCTTCTTGCCTTGACAACTTCCTCTCGCTCCATGCCAACACTCTCTTCAATTAAGCACTATAAACAATGAAGAAAGAACACACAAAATACTAAAGTCTGATGGAACTCACCAAGAAACATTTGAGATAGACTCAACCTAATATTTTTGAGCCATTGCACTTCTTGAGCATCTATAGATCTCTACACACCATGAAGAACAACCATACATGCTTACTAGCCTTCTCTCTCAAACCACCTCAAAGACCACCAACAAAAATTCATACCACTCATAAATTAGGAAACATGCACTAAACCAACCTGATAACTTTCCTTGAGACACATACCTTTTTATGTTGGATAAAATGAACAAAAAACCATTGGAGTTATTGCCAGAATCTAAATAATGTGAGTGCAATGGAGACGTGATCACATGAGATGAAGCAAGTGCACACCACATAGATGCTAAAGCAATTTGAAAATAACACAAGAAGATAAATTGCACAAGACAAAATGGAGAAAACCAAAATCTGATTAACATGAGATGGCCAAAGTGAGAAATACATATAGGAGAGTACGTAACTCCTCCACAAAAGGTGGACAAGGCAACCCAAGAATAGATTGTAACTCCTCCATGAAAGGTGGTGACAAGGTGCTAAGAATAGAGAAGTAAATCCCATCAAGGGATTTACTTATGACATTCTTATGACACCTATGACACATCTATGACACACACCTCCACATAAGCTAGCCTATCCCACAAATGTAGGAAAACTCCAAGTATGCACAAGAAATACAATTCCCCTAATTAATAAAAAGGGAGAAATAAAAACCTACACTAATACCCCCCATAAGTGTAGCTTAGGTGGGCAATGTGAAAATATAAAATGGGTCTCGATAACTATGCCTAATGAGGTACCCATGTACAAATGCAATCTCCCATAAGATTGAGAAAAGGAAAAAATTCATAGGAAAAAACTCTCCCCCAAAAGAGAGACATAAAAGAAATGAAGAGGCTAAAAGGCTCCCCTAAAGATGATGTTGCTATAGATGTAGACCACACCCCAAGAAGAGCTCATAGATGAATGAACTTGCTCTCAGTGAAAGGTTTGGTGAAGATGTCTGCAACCTGCTCTGAAGACTAGCAAAATATCAAGTCAATGACCTGACTATGAATAAGCTCTTGAATGAAATGCATGTGAATCTCTATGTGCTTGGTTTGTTGGTGTTGAACTAGATTCCTAAAAATTTGAATGGTACTCTAGTTGTCACAATAAATGATGGTGGACTGCCTAATAGGAATGCCAAACTCAAAAAGAATCTTGTGAAGCCAAATAGCCTTAGTAGCTTCATTAATGGCTCCCTTGTACTCTACCTATGTGGATCATATAGAAATAGCATTCTACTTCTTGCTAGACCAACTGATAGGACCTGAACCTAGAGAGAAACTGTAACCAAAAGTGGACTTGTGAGTCTGTGAATTGCCAGCCCAGTCTAAATCTGTATATCCAACCAAGTCAACCTCTATGCTAAATCTGTAATGAATCCCATATCTATGTGAAGCCTGTATGTAATGCAAGATCCTCTAAGCTTCTTTCTAATGCAGCTCATGAGGTTCTTACATGAATCTGGAGACAAGTCCCACTGTATATGATATGTCAAGCCTAGTGTGAGTCAAGTAGATGAGACTACCAAGAGGCTGTCGATACTAAGTGGCATCAACCAATGGTGAAGAACAGTCAACCTCAAGCTTGAATCCTGATAGAAAGGAAGTCAAAGATGGCTTGTAATAAGCCATGTGAAACCGAGCCAATAAATCAGGAACATACTTAGGCTGTTTAAGAGAAATCCCTAAATCTAACTATGAGATCTTGATGCCAAGGAAGTAGTGCAACAAGCCTAAGTCTATCATGTCAAATCTATCCTGGAGACATGCCTTCACTGCTACAATAGCCAATGAAGAACTCTCGGTGATCAAAAGGTCATCAACATATAGAACCAAAATCAAAAGCGAATCATCTTGCTGTAAGAAGTAGACATTGGGATCAAAATGGCACCTAGTGAACCCTACTGTGAGAAAGAAGGAATCCATCTTGGCATACCAAGCTTGAGGGGCCTATTTGAGGCCATAGATATATTTCTTAAGTCTACATACTAAGGAATAATCCTGAACAAATCCTAGCAGCTACTCCATGTAGATCTCCTCCTCTATGTCTCTATGAAAAAAGGCACTCTTAACATCCATCTAATGCACATCCCAACCATGTGCTGTGGCAATAGCCAAGGTGAGTCAGATAGAAGTCATCTTTGTAACAGGTGCAAAAGTCGCTGAGTAGTCAATGCCTACCACCTGTGAGAAACCCTTGGTGACCAATCGCACCTTGTACTTATCAACCAACCCATTTGCTACAAACTTGGTCTGATATATCCACCTACATTTAACCATCTTTCTTCCCTTAGGAAGTGAAGTCAAATCCCAAGTGTGATTTTTGATTAAGGAAGAATATTCTTCTTTCATAGCACTATCCCACTCAGGTACCCTTGATGCCTCTCAAAAAGTCTATGGATCTGAAACTGAAGCAAAGAAGGCATGTGGATCTCTTTGAAAATCCCCCCTAGTACATCTGTCATCTACAAGATCTCCTACCCAAGTGCCAGCACTCTCAAGTGTCTGTCTGGCCCAAAGTGGCCCAAAAGTGGGTGAGTCAGGTGCTAACTCTTCATCCTTTGACTGACTAGAAGTAGATGACTCTGCATCACTATCCTCACTATCTAAAATTGAAGAAGAAGAAGATGTCTCTGGCTCAAGAACCTATTGTGGCTGATTTGAATTTGATGAGGAGTCATCATGAAGAAGTGGATCTGATGAGGGAGAAGAAGTGTCAAGTGTTGAGTCTCTAGGACTCTCCTAAAAATAGACACTTCTCTCGATGAACAACTCATGAGTGACTGAATTTAGAAGGTGATATCCCTTAATACCATCTGGATATCCTACAAAGATGTAAGGCTTGGACTAACGTTCCATAGCTTTGCATTTCTTCTTCAAAATGCGGGCCATGGTTGGGGATCTAAAAACTCTAAGGTGCTCAACATCAGGTTTCCTTTTATGCCAAGCTTCAAAGGTGTTATCCTTTTCAAATCTTTGTGAGGAACCCTATTTTGAATGTAGCAAGCATAATTGATGGCTTCAGCTCAGTACTATGGTGCTAAGGATTTGGAGTGAATCATACAGCTACCCATCTCTTTCAAGAACCTATTCTTGCATTCTGCAACCCCATTCTATGAAGGATTGTAAGTGAGTATGTGCTACAAATCAATCCCCTCTCTGGTGAAAAACTGCTCAAACCTAATGTTGACATACTCCCCTCCATTATTAGTTCAAAGAACCTTGATGGATTTCTCACTTTGTTTCTCAACAAGAGCCTTGAAGTCTAGAAAATTTTCAAACACTTCAGACTTTTGTTTGAGAAAATATATCCAAGTGTACCTAGAGAAATCATCAATAAAAGTGAGGATGTACTTGGTCCTTGTGAAAGATGGTTTGGGAAAGATTCCCGATACATCACTATGGACTAACTCCAAAGGTTGTGAAGCCCTCCAAGCTTTGCCTTTGTCAAATTTTGCTTCGAGATGCTTCCCAAGGGAGCACCCCTCACAAAGTCCTTTTGAGAATTAGACATGAGGCAAGCCAATGACCATGTCATGTTTACAAAGTTGCTCAAGGTAGCGGTAGTTAAGGTGGCCAAACTACTCATGCCATAATTTGTTAACTCCATATGAATGAGTCAGCAATGTTGTTGGAGAAGAATATGATGCAAAATGTGAGAAGGTGTATAACCTGGCTTGGTGATCTGCCCTACCTGCTGCCACTGTAGTATCACTATGCAACTTCTTGATAGCCACTAAATCTAGTGAAAACTCAACTCTCATGCCCTGACCAATGTGAGTGATTTGGTACACTGATGGGAGATTGGTTGAGAGAGAAGTAACACTTAGAACATTATTGAATGTTCCTCCTTCCATTTCAACTGACCCCCTCCCTGCAATAGAAATTGAAGTGTCATCACCCAAACTAATTGAAGTCATGCTACAAGGCTCTAAAGATGAAAACTCAACTAGTGAAGAGCCCATGTATTGAAAAACACCCAAATCAATGACCCATGATGATGTAGAAGATATAGTAGCTACAAGGGCCTTGCCCTTTTCTTTCTCCTTACCCTTGCCTTTTGCCTTGGTATAATCTTAGGTAGATGAATTTTGCTTGATGGACTCAGGAACACCTATGTTGTTCTTCTCTAGAAGATGAGTTAGGTGATCTATTTGTTTCTTCATTCATTTGTGTTCATCATGCCCTATCTTTTTACAATAGGCACACTTAACCTTCTCTTTCTTAGGTTTAGCATTGGAGGAGGAAGACTTAGTGTTGTTTTTAGCAGGATTGTTGTTTTCTTTCTTCTTCTCCTGGTCCTTGTTCTTTTTCTTCTTTTCCTTTATTGAAGTCTTGTCCTTACCATTTCCAGCTATCAAAGCTTGGGGTTGAGTAGACATCATTTTTCCCATTTTAATTAGCTTCTATTGATCCCTAGTTAAGTCGGCAATAAATGAATCCAAAGAAGGCATTTTTCATGTAGTGCCAAGGGCACTTTTTGTGGTATGGAAAGTGGAGACAAAGACTGAATAGCTTGGACCTAACTTTGCAAAAATAGAAAGAATGAGTTGATCATATTTCTTCTCTATCCTGCATTCTTTCAATTACAATATAAGGGCCTTCAACTTAGTGAAGAAGTCCTGTATGGTGTCAAAGTTGCTAGGACTTAGACTTATGAGTTTGTTTTCGAGCTCATGACCTCTCATCTCATCAAGCTTCTCAAATAAGTTTTCTAAGGTGTCCCATATGTCATTGGGTGTCTTGGAGGATTCCAAATGGAAGAGAAGTTCTTGAGACATAGACAAGCTAAATTATCCATAGGCTTCAGTACTATGGTTGTACCACTTAACCTTTTCAGCATCAGTGTTGGGTTCTACTTCAGTACCCATGGTGATCCTATACAACCCTTTGCTTCTAAGAATGATTGACATTTTAACCTTCCATTCATGATAGTTGAATGGTGTTTAGGGTTTAAGTTTAAAATAATCCATTTTATCTGAATTTAGGTGAAGTTGTGTGGATTGCAAGTTATGAATTTATGCAAAAAGGAGAATGAAAGCAAAGATTTACAAGTTGTGAAAAGCAATCACACCCCCCCCCCCAAAAAATATTGAGCCCCCCCAAATATGTAATTGCATGCTTAAAATATGTTAGGCTTAGTCGAGAATGCATCTTAGAGCAACCAGTGCAAGACTAAAGCAAATAGGATGTCAGACTCAGCTGAAAATGCATCTCAGGAGACCCAAATTTTAGGCACTTTATAAAATAGTGCATTTTTAACAAATAACAAGCCTACAATGTGGAGAATTGAATTACAAACACTTTTTCAAAAAATGACACCCAAATCTGAGCTACCATTTACAAGATATTAAAGATTCAATTTTCTCGTAAACTAGTGTTTTTATAAAAAAAGCACTAAAACATTAAAAAAATCCATGTTATGAGAGATAAAGTGGCCTTCCAACCACTTATTGGATTCAACACATAATGAGGAATCCAAAAGAGGTTTGTTTGAGGGGGAATTGACCTCCTTCCAACCCGGGCCTCACCCTTCATCTTCGTAGGTTGAAGATACAAGTTTTAAATGAAAACCCTCAAATTACCAAACTGTCTTAAAAACTAAATATTCAGTCAAATTGACTAATTTTTGTTTTACAAGTCAATTTTAAACTAAAAACAAATAAAGCATAGATATAATGAAGGATTGCCAAGTGTCCAAGGGGCACCAAGCAAGGAAGGGGCGCCAAAAACAAACACAGACCAGATTTTACTTAGAAAAAAACAAAAAAATGAATTATAGACCTGTTGGATGTTGTACGCCCTACTTGGCACCTTGAAAATAGAAAACCAGACAAAATGGGATGTCGTACAGCTATGGCATGGCAGAACTGAAGGCGCCTTGCTGGAAAGACTGTGGCGCAAACCAGAAGAAGGTTGGTATAGAATGCAAAAGCTTGGCATGGACTGTGTGAGTGCCGTTGACTAGGACAGTTGACTGCATTGAGTGTTGACTACTACTGAGTGTTGCTCCTCCCTCTACTACTTCACATAAAAATGATGCCCAAGAACAAAAATAAAACTAGCACCTGAAGTGAAGACAACAAAGACACCCAAAGGCCAAGGATTCCCAAGAAAATGATACCAGAAATGATATATATATTTTATTTTAGATCAGATCTAGAAATTTAAAAAATAAAGAGAACTCCACTCCTCTTGATTTCAAAATAAACTAAAAGCATAACCAGACACATGATTACTGGGTTTGCTCTGATACCATATCAGAGTTATTGCCAGAATACAGATAATGCAAGTGTAATGGAGATGTGATCATATGAGATGAAGCAAGTGCACACCACATAGATGCTAAAGCAATTTGAAAATAACACAAGAAGATAAATTACACAAGACAATATAGAAAACCAAAATCTGATTAACATGAGATGGCCAAAGTGAGGAATACATATAAGAGAGTACGTAAGTAACTCCTCCACAAAAGGTGGACAAGGCACCCCAAGAATAGACTATAACTCCTTCATGAAAGGTGGTGACAAGGTGCTAATAATAGAAAGTAACTCCCATCAAGGGAGTTACTTATGACATTCTTATGACACCTATGACACACACCTGCAAATAAGCTAGCCTATCCCACAAATGTAGGAAAATTCCATGTATGCACAAGAAATACAATTTCCCTAATTAATAAAAAGGGAAAAATAAAAACCTACACTAATAAAAACCACTCTACTTCATTCAAGGCCTATCAAGTCTCCTTATAGCTCTACCTAAAACTTTTAGATCCCACAACTTTCAATAGATACACATTCAAGACCTAAAACTTTGTATCTAGAGAAATATCATATGCCCCCTTAAGCACACCAATTTGCATAACCTATCTCATCCTCTCCAACAAACTTCCCTCACAAACCAACCTTCCAAATATCCCTTCATATCGATAAAAACTTGAATAAATTAAAAACCACAAACCTTCAAATATCTATGAAGATTTTTTTGACAAACCATTTGGACCATTCAATGTATGAATAAGCCTCAGACCTTAATTCATAAGGAAAACCATTTTTTTAGCATATCCCAAAACCTTAAAAACTCAAAACAAATAAGTTCAACAAACCACCTTCTAATCAATGCACACCTTTGAAACTTCTTACACACCTAGAGATATCCATTACACACTTCTGGAACAAAGTTTAAGCCTTCATACCTTTAGGAACATTGACTTCCTATAACCCATATTTAGGCCTACTTTCCCTTAAGCTAAACTGAGAAAATGAAGAGTAATAAAAAATATTCATCTTGACTTCAACATAGCTTTAGACCAAAAAAACACCTGGAGCACATCTCAAAGAAGTGCATAGACCTTTATAAGTACCAAACTATTCCATCAATCTCATTAGGCCACGTGGAAACACACATTCTGGCCCTATAAAAAATGTCCTTCATAAAACACTGAAAAATGCATATGAACTTATTTCTCCCCATAAATTAATTACCTTATAAGATTAGCATAAGTCTTTATACATAGTGATAGTATGATCTTGAGCACACAAACTTTCTTCTTCACAAGAAATATTTATTCTAAGAAGAATAGGCAGAGGCACCCTACTTCAAAATGTCTTAGAACAATGTGAAACTAGAAGTTGCCCATAACTCCTCATATTCCTTCTCCTCTTTGTTCATATGATACTTTTAGTTCTTCTTCTTCTTCTTAGTCTTAAGATAAGTAACATGCTCATCCATTAAAACATTATCCTTCTTTTCAATTATTAGATTGATAAAACATGGAGACACCATAGATTCATGACATACTTTTTCATCTGAAGAATACATCTTGTAGTTAGGAACCTCATCACTAGGTACTAGTAATTGATGTTCTTTGAATGATACTTTCTCAAAAATAATAGGATGTTCATTTGGATCCATACATACCTCAAGACTAGATTTAACCAACACCTTGGTCTTGTCATTGAGCTTGGTCTATTCATTCTCGACATGAGCAGATAATGAGACCTCTTGGAAATTTTCAACTTTTGTAGCTTTCTCCACCATAGCAAATAGATTAATTATACCTGTAGATTCATAATGACTCATACTTGTCACATTTGGATTTCATGTGTTAACTTGCCTTCTTCCTTACACTCTAGGATCCTGATTGAACCTATTCTAACTTGTAGACCTTTACTTGCATAACCTAGCAATGTGACCTCTCTATTCACAATTGTATCACAGCATACTCCTTGATAGAAATAGAGTTTGTATTATCGTGTTTGGATAGAAAATTTCAATATGTCCTTTTTCATGATAAATAAAATTATCTCCCCTTTTTGAAGAGGACTCACCTTGTCTAACCTTATGTGGACAATGGTTTTCAAAGTGTCCCACAACAAGATAATTAAATAACTTAATTATATTCACATGATTTAACTGATGACCCCCATCATAGTTCTATGCAAACTCATTTCTAATAGATCTCTTGCATTCTCTATCACTATGACCAAATTAATTACATGTGTAATATTTACCATTAAATCTTGCATACCTTATGGCATTTGGCTATATGATTAGATTTATCTTTATTCTATCAACACCTTTAATCCTTGTCTAATGATTTGTCTTCAAAGTATGATTGTCCTAGTTTACATTAGTCTTCATCTTATCTGAGTTGCACTCTTTTGTTCTTCTTCATATCCAAGACCAATTCTATCACTATCATGCTTTTGACCACTCAGAATATTATCTTGATCACATGAGCTCTTTTCAAATCTCAAAAATGTCTTAACCTTACTATATATCTTCTCTAACTCATCTTTCAAAGACTCATTTTTAGAAACATACCTTGAACATTCATCTTATTTAGCTTTTAGGCTTGTAGATAGGATTTACAACTGACAACTGAGATGCTTGACCATATATTTGTACTCCTTGGTATCTTCATTCAATTTTTCTTCATACAAATTGAATTACTCATCATAGTCTTTGAGTTGAGACTTCATCTTCTTATTGATCTTCTTCTCAATTTTTAGTTCTCCAAGAGCATTCATCAATACAGTCTCACAATCCACATCATCTTCATCATCATTTGAATCACTCTAAGTAGACACCTTCTAATGTGAGCAACTTCCTTCCTCAACCATGAATAAGGATTCATCTTCATTAAGACCATCATCTTCATGATCATACTCTAAGTCACTATCTTCATTTTCATCTGATGAGTTCCAATCTTCCTTGGTGTAGAGACTCTTCTTGTTGTTATACTTTCTGAATCCTTTCTTCATATATGTTTTCTTGTCTTCATCTTGATCTTCACAATGCTCTTCATCACCATTATTTTCATGCTTATGAGGGCACTTATGATCAAAATGTCCTATCTCTCCATAGTTGAAACATTTAAAGGTTAGTTTACCCTTACACTTCCCTGAGCCAATGTTCAATTTCCTAGTAATCAAATAAATTAGTTCATCCTCATCAATATTAGATATATCATCCCCTTTGGTTTTCTTACCTTGGAATTTATTTATTTTCTTCATTTCTATCTTGAATGTTGCTTCCTTATTTGGTGCTATATCATCATTTACTCTCATCTTATAGGTAATAAGGGTGTTATGTAATTGATCCATCTTCAATTGAGTAAGATCATGAATTTCTTTGATAACGGATACTTTTAGATCAAACTTGAGGGATAGATACCTTAATACCTTTTGTATTATAGTAACCTCTTCAATATTCTCTCTAAGACCTCTAATGATGTTCACAATTTCATAAACTCTCTATAAAAAGGATGCCATAGAATCTTCTTCCTTCATCCAAAGACTTTTAAATTACCTTCTATGAGTCTGCAACTTAGCAAGTTTAACCTTTGAATCTCCTTCATAAATTATTTGCATTTTTCCCCATATCTCTTTAGTAAATTTATAATGGATTACCTTGGTGAACTCAGTTTCTATAAGACCACAAGTGATGGAATTCATTGACTTGGCATTATTCTCAAATAGCTTCTTGTCTATAGCACTAGATGGAGGAGTAGTAGGAGAAACATAACCATCCACAATAGATTTCCATACATCAAACCCTAGGGACATAATGTATGTCCTTATCCTTGAATCAAAAAATCATAATTGGATCCATTGAACATTAGTGCTTTCCTAGTAGAGAAACCTCCTTGATGACTACCCATATTATACCTTGGATCAATTTTAAGTTGTTAAGCCTTTCCCAAAGGATCCACTATGATACCAATTTTTAGAGGTAAAATCACTGAGAGGTGGGGGCTGAATTAGTGAGCCTAGAAAATCCAAATTCAATTTCAATCCTTTCAAGTTCTTAAATAAATACCATAAGCATTCATGAAGCATACACATCATTCATAGAAATGAGCAAGAGAGACAATGAAAGACTAATCACATAACATATGACATATGTGGGAAACCCTATTGGGGGAGAAAACCCACTAGAACCTAAAATTATAGTACTATCCTATAAAAACTAAGAACCAATTTAGACCAAATGTAATTGATCAAGGAAATACCATCCCTATTTAGTGAGACTACAATCCCACAAGGTGCTACCACACCTGTCTAGTTGAGCTGCAATAATAACTAGACCTTTAACAAGTTTTACCTTGTAAAGAGGCTACAACCCCCTTAGATGTTGAGTTGACACAATAACTCCTATAAACACATCCACTTCTAAACTAATGTCTTCAACACTTGATGATGGACCTCTAATTATTACTCTTCACCTTTGCTTATACTCAAACAATAAGAACACTATTATACCAATAGAATTATGACCTACATGTCATATAAATAATTCTCAATCTATTTTACTCTTCAACTTATCCACTGGTCACCCACCCATTCCTTCACTTCACCAAAATATGCTCTCAAATGTAAGTTCCACTCACATAAGTCACCCTCAAGTCTCGAAATCAACTTCTTTGATTTCACTATTTATAGAGTGTTCATGATCATCAACACCTTGGTCAGAAATTAATCATGAATTAACCCTTAAGGCATCTCTCACATATAAATGCATGGCTCAATATCATCCATATAAGTTAGCCATAGAACCCATGGGTCACCCTTAAGGAACTACACCTTTCAATTAGGCCCTTATAGCCCTTACAGGGCTCATAAAGACCCATTCACTCCTTTAACATTGTTTTCACTTAAAATTTCACCCAATGAAGAGATGGTAAAAGTTTCTCATCATTCAAGTGATATAATGGAACCACCTCAGGGCTGTAGGTATCCTTATTAGGAGGTGGATCTCTAGATTAGGGGCTAGCTCCCCTTGATGTATCATTTAAGCTCATATTCCTACTACTAAAAACATGGGGGGTTGAAAATGGTTAAGAATGGTATGAAAATTAAACCTATTCTACTAGATGTGATTCAAAAAAATTCTAATCTACTCACACTCTTTGACATGCACTTGAAACCAAGAACAAGCTACATATACACTTCACTCAACATCGACTCTCTCTATCTTACATCAATGCTTCAACATGGGGTTTTGGGGCTAGATTATGCTAGGAGGAATAAATAATAGTTATTTTAAGATAATCTATTGGATATACTACTCACTTACACATGTAACCTCACTTGACACTTCTTATTGACCTGCAAGAAAGGAATCACAATACACTAGGTACTAATGGAATCAACATGTGAAGGTAAATGGAAGTTACACTTGCATAAGACTAATACCAATCATGTACACTTAATTAAATATTTTAATGAAGTTAAAAAAATTCTTTATTTATTAAAATAAAAAATTTGGTAGGGATCCACCATACCCAAGTGGAGTTATCCATTACAATGCTAAAAGGACAAAATTTATAGAAGAAATGGGAAGATAGAGAGAAGGGAAATCCAAAATTCACTTTTACATGTGTTAATCTAAGAGAATCAATTAAAATTTCATGTGGAAGAGAGGTGGGGTGAGCTATTCCATGTCATAGATGTATACTTGTCCAAAACAAATCATAAGGATAGTGAAAATTGGTACATAACCTATAATTTTGGCATAAGAAACTACCCTCATGATTTCCCTTCCAAAAATACCTTTATCCCTACTTATTTTCAGGTATAATTTTTGGTATGAGCAAGATGGGTTACAAATAATTCCCCACATGCATTGGATTGATCCTTGACCATCCTTATTCTTGTGGATATGCAAAAAATCATTCTTATTAGTCTCAAAATGGCTCTTTTTCATGCACCTTCTCCACTTTGAATTAAAAACTCATCAAACATACAAAATAATCCATGAAAAATAGGTAATGACACTTTTAAAGGGTTACCACATAATAATTTTCAAGAAAAAACTTTTAAAAGGCTTCCCTAATTACTTTTTACCACTTTCCCCAAGTGTTCATTAGATGGCTCACTGGACTGGCTGAAAGTGAGGACCCAGTTGGGGAACTTAGAGGATGATTCATGAGATTGTGTGAATTTTGGGATTTATCTCAATTGAAAATCTTCCTCCTAAAGTTTTTTTCATCTCCTAACTCTTCATGTAGCTTGCACAACAATCAAAATGTTTAAAACAAGCCTTGTTTTCCTCTGATCCATATAGTTCCATATAATAAAATCACATTTTTAGGATCCTATAAGAGTCCTATACAAAATCTAGGTGGTTTCATGTCCATTCCATTACATTTGGATACCTCATTTGCTCCCTTTCTCCAATTGGGTCTCTATAAGGGTTTTATAAGGGTTTTGAGTGTCCTGGATTCCTAACCTTTGTTCATAAAGGTTAAATTTTTAAACCCTTAATAACCCAATATAACTTATCCAAATGACTCATGGTCCCATGTAAGCATTCGTGAAATATATGAGTGATGAAATTTGACGTTCGAGTTGCTTTCATGCTTCCTATGAGGGTTTCAGTAGGTCTAGGTCTAGAGATGGATTCCTATGGAGTTTTCTTTCCAATTAAAATCTTCCTTGCCTTTTTATATAATATAAAAACCTATTAAAATCATTTTGAGATCTAACTAAGAGCCAAAAATGAGAATGACTCCTATTTTGGGACAAGAGATATGCCTTGCCAATAGGCCTATTTGTATTTTGTGAGCCAAAAGATGATAGTTTTCACTTTAAATTCATTCCTTAAGAATTAACACATCATATTTTACCCTCCTAGGCATAATACAAACAATAGGGTTCTTGGATATAGTTAGAACTTGAAGTGACCTTTCATTTGAGGTTGGGTTTGCATGCTTTCTTACTAGGTCTACCTATAGACCTTCTTGTCCAGACCATCTCTTTGGTATTAAAAAACTCTATTATGTTTTATCATGTCCTTATATGTGTTACCCAACTTTAAAAACCTCTTCTATTGATAAAATTTAGTACAAACCCTCCATTCTTCACTTTCCCCAAAAACTACCATTCACATGCATGCAAGGATTGACCTAACTTTGAGATTAAAAAATGGTATTATGCCTATAATATGACAAAATATGATTATTTTATAATATTATAATGGTCCTAAGGGTACTATGTACCAAATTTCAGCTCCTAAATCCTCCATTTGGTCCTCTAACTCAACAAATTTACAAGGCAGACTTTTGGGAAAAGCATAGTTTGAGGGTAGGTAGGGTTTGGAATGTGTCCAGAAGCCTAATTGATTTTTTTTTATTATATTATTTAAGTAACATTTATTCCATAAAAACCTATTTCAACCACTTATAGTTAATTTTCCTTTCAAACACCTTATCCCATGCTTCTCTAGGCCCATCTCATGTATTGCTTCACTATACTACATGTATGGACTGAGACATAATTTTCTAGGCTTGTGGGATTTCATGGATGACCTCTGACCTTAAAAATGTGTATAAGTATTTTTTATCTTCAAAACATCATAATACCTCATTTTAATTCTCCATTTGAGCTCCAAAGACCCTTTACACCTTTCATTCTTGTCACTACCTATAATTTGACTAAGACACACTTTACATTGTTTGTAAGCTCTCATGGATGTATTTATCCTCAAAATTTGTTTACAAAACATTATATTTATCCTATTATAACTATACCATATTCATCTCACCAATTTTAATGCATTGTTTGACCTCAAAAGACCTGCTAATTCTTGACTGAGATCAAACTCATGGTTTTGACTGTAGATGCCTATTTCTATGCCTATATGCTTCATGGTAAGGCATTCAAGTTTGAAAAGGTGTGTATAATGTCTTTTTTTATGTCCATAGAATCAAATTATCTTCATATGACTCACCTACATGCCCCATTTGAGCTCAAAAGACCCTTTTCACCTTGACTACCACCAATTCCTCATCTTTGGCCATAGATACATGTTCTTAGGCCTATAGGTCAGCTAAGGGTCACTTGGATAATTTTAGGAGTATCTATGGGTTTTTTATATTGAATTTATCCTTTTATGACTCACACTTAGAATTAAATTATTCTTTATGAGTCCTTACACCATCTTTTGTGTCATTCATTAGAGAACTATCCTCACTACCTCTCTACCCTGTGTATGGATAGGGGATGGCCTAAAAGGGTCATTTCATGCAATATCCTCCTTATCCATCACCTAAGTGCTTAGGACTATTTTTTATGAGCCTTGAAAAATTTTCCTCAACTTGGACAAGGTATAGGACTCTCATATTTAGGGCAAGTTGAAAATCTCCTTCAAACTCTTGTAGACATCACTATCATAATTCAATGAGTTTTAGCAACTTTTGGAGGCTTCAAAACCCATCTTCTCCTTTCTCTTTGGCTTCCAAATTTGGCATAATTGGACTAGTTGAATAGGGATAGAAGGCTAAAGAAATAAAATTGATAAGATCCTCTTCCACCATGTCAAATATTAATCCACAAAATCTATAGGATCTTTATTTTCTACACTTGGAGACTGAGAGCCCAAAATCAAGGTAACCTTTATTGAAGTGAAGACTTGCCCATATACCATCCTAGGTCTTCATGTCATGAAAATCATGAATCTTGGAGGATGTTAAATCTCAAAATGGATCCCACCTTGTTTTTCACCATTCATGCCCCGTACAAACCTCCTAGAGCTCAAGTCCAAGGTGATTGTAACAAGCTAGGCAATGAATAAGAAAGAAGTGAACAATTGTGCATAGTTTAGGCCTCAGGGTCTCTTCTTTGATCATAAAATTCCATTCCAATTTTTCCAAGTAGTTTAAAACCTCACCAAGATTTTCTTCAAAGTAAGATGACTTCAACATGCTCCTATAAGTGAAACTTTGATTGTTGTATGTAAGGAAAACATGAGAGAGCAAGAAAAAATCAAGGTAAGGCCTTCCAAATACCATAAAAACACTTTTAAAACCTTTCATATATAACCAAAATTAGGGGAGTCATCAAAAAAATTACCAAATCCCTTGTTACAATGTGGATAAATCATTTTCAAAGCAACTAAGCTAACTGTAAAAGTAAACTAGGAATTTGCAAGCATGTACAAGCATAAAGGAGGATTTTCTAAGTATTTGAAACTTCCAACACAAAAGTAAGCATAATAACATATTTAAAAACATGTGTAATCACCTAAAAGAAACCATTCCATCAATACAAAGCAAGGAAAGTTGAAACATATTCAAAAATTAACCCCCTTATGGTTGAATAGGCATAAAAAGCTACATGGAGTGTTAACAATTGTTTATAAAGGAGAAGGCACCAAATTAAAACTTATTATTATGGATGTGATGTATACTTAGATAAATATCCACCCCCAAGAGCATTTCCTCCAACTCTAGATATACGGTCCATAGTGAGCAGTTGAGGTTGACCTTCCTTTATATGCCAAGAGTAAAAGGAAGAAAAATTATTTTCAAATGAATTTTTTATGTAATTTCTTCAATTAAAAGATGGTAATTACCTATGGTGAGGTAAATAGTCACACCACCATGTTTTCCAAGTGGTAGGCTTCCCAAAGTAATTGTATAAGTGCCCATTTCTCTCTCCTCAGCCAAGAAAACTACCTTTTATCTGAACAACCTAAAAATTTTAGTTAATGACAGTTGTTAAAGACCTCCTAAGACACATGGAATGTGATACAATGCCTTTACACTTGCATAATTCCCAATAACCATGTACAAATCATTAAATGCAATATTCAAACCCTTTAAAATGACTTAAAATGATAAATAGACCTAGAGAACACTTAACCAAAGCTAGTAAAACATAAATTAACACTAATTGACTGATTAAACACCTTATAACAATATATTACACCCCTGTAAATGCCTAAAAGTGAACTTTTTTACTAGGGGTGACCTATTTTGACCTAAAAGTCAAAATTGGTCAATAATAACTTCATCAAGAAAAAAATAGCATAAGACATCATAAAAATGTATAGGTCCACTCTACATGATCCCTTAGTCATCCTAAAATTATTATAGTCATCACTACACTCTTCTATGCAAGCTCAATCAAGTAAAATAGTAGCCTTGTTATAAGGACACCATGAATGAATACACAGTCAACTTCTTAA
Organism: Torreya grandis; assembly: GCA_037957365.1. Classification (NCBI taxonomy): domain Eukaryota; kingdom Viridiplantae; phylum Streptophyta; class Pinopsida; order Cupressales; family Taxaceae; genus Torreya; species Torreya grandis. Next base: position 366,083 of record JARHVA010006588.1, on the reverse strand, counting down.
AATTTGTTTATATTCAAGATAGATTGATCGTACCTCAAAAATGAACATAGATGATCCTCATGGAGTTTAAAACACTCTCCAATAGCTAAGTCAACATGAAACATCGAAACAACATCAAGACAAGCTCAATTATCCTTCTTGGGTCACTTACAAAACAAGAACGAACACAGTCAAATTAAAACCTCAATATATCTGAATATATTCACTTTCACATATTTAAATATTTTTAGATTAAAATTACAATCCTCTACCACTTTTATTTTTACATCCTGATAAAATTTTACATCTATCAAAAGTTATAGCCTAAATATAGAGCACTAGTTTTTCCTTCATTAAATTCAAATATTTGAATTCAAACGATCACAGTTAAACCTTAAACATTATGATCATATCTCATGTCCTTACTTCTTATATTAAACACAAACCATATATATTTTCTAAACTTTAATTCATATTTTTCTAACTCCAAATGTTAAACCTTGAACATGTTGACCTCATCTCGTGCAATCTTGACTCAATGTGCATTGCCAATCTCTATGGATCAGCTAGGTCTTTATCATGCAATGCACACCATTAAATCAATATGTAAAAAAACCAAATCACCATTAGATCCTTATCCTTTACATTTTCTCAATGTTAAACCTCAAACACTTCTTTCCATCTCACTCAATACACACCATTAGATCATTCTAGTATGATCAATTATACAGTGTTGGATCTTCATTTGGACCTGATCTTTAACTCTATTAACCAAAAAAAAAATTAACCTCTTTGATTTTTTGTGCACCATATATTTTCACTATATAAACTCTATGAGCCATTATTTCTCTATTTTGTCTTGGTCTTTAACATTATGCAAAATAAACTAAGTATGATGACCATTGTTATCTGTCTGAAAGGCCAACTTTGCACCCCCATATCTTTTATTGCACTCACTCGCATATTCTCAAATTTGGACCATATGATCTCATAATATATGAAAATATAATCATGTGTAAAAATTATTCTCAAACCTTCTCATGTGCAATATATAACACCATTAAAATTATCCCTTAGATTTATTTCTACCACAGAGCTAACTATGTCAAGAATTGATTGGAAGGCCAAATTTTTACATGCATATCTTTTGATGTGCTTCAGTGCATGATCTATTTTTTTTTTTTAAAATCAACTAGGAATAAAAATAAACAAACCCATATGATCAAATTATATTAAAATAACCACACATGTGAGATATGCCATCTCAAAACTACTTACTCAGCTTTTTCTTACCTTATGCAAATTTGGCTAAGTATGGGAAAACGCTGTCAAAATGCTCGAGAGCCCAAATTTGAACCTACATATCTTTGGTTGTGATTCATCACATGAATTTATACTTATTTTATATAAACTAGGGACTAATTTTATCACAACCATATGACCATTTCCCCCTGACACATCCACATATGGAAATAATGATGTTAAAAAAATGCCTATTCTAATTTTTTGTCACTAGACCCAAAGTGTCTAGATGAAAACTATAGACTACTATATTAATTATACTCATGCACATAAACACTCAAATCATTTAAAACTTCTTAGATAAATTCATGTATGTAGGTTTTAAAAATAAAAATAAAATGGTATTACCTTCCCATTATGTGTTCCCCATTCCTCAAGACCCCTTATAGAGCTATCAATCTACTACAATGATTAGGTATATGCATGAGAAAGTAGGTAGCATTAAAAGATTTTTTAATCTCCTTTTCTAATCTACCAGAGTACCACACCCAAATGGACCTTGGATCTATTTTGAGGCCAAATGTGGAGTTCTATCTTTGATTAGAAAAAGGATATGTGCATAGGATCATGTCTTTTAGTGTGATTTGACTTTTGAGAATTTTGAATGTTTCCTTTTAGATCATTTCTTTTTATTAAATGATTTGGATTTTACATATTTTTATGGATTTTAAAATTCCTCCTTACAAACTTATAATTACCAATAATAAGAGATATATTGATACACAAAAATGAGCTTTAAGCTTAGGCTAAAAGAATCTAAGTAATGAAAGACAAGATTGACTAGGACACTTAGGCTTAACTATGAACCAACATGTTATCTCAAGTCTTAACCATGCATATGCTTAGTTTGTTAAATGGAATAAAGGGGAAAAAAGGAGATCTAAAATATGATATTCTAAATAGATGAATTGTTTGCTAACTTAGAACATGGTAAATGAGAAAGGATTAAAGGGAGCAAGGTTTGTATAACCAAGTCACAATAATAATTATCTATGTATATAGAGATAAGAAAGCAAACAATCATGAAAAAAATTGATCCATAAGAAATAAACTCACAATAAAATTAAGGTAATGATAAATAAGAAATCCATAGGAGTACATAATGACATCATAAAGAATATAAATTATGAAACCAAAGTCATCATGTAAAATAAATAAGAATTTAGCACAATGTCAAATGATATAACAAATATATAAAGATAAAGTTGGAGCACACATCCAATCCAAATGAATATGTAAGAACACCATGAATGTACTCATAAGCACTGATATATTTGTCAACACACATTATCCATAACATCTGATAAGTCTCTATGAATTTGAATGCGAACTATAACTAGTGTCTCACTAATCTTTAGTGAAGTCTAGGAAAATACTTCATGTTGAATATCCTCAATAAAAAAAGGTAGGAATGATTGAAGGATAGTGATGAGGAGAGATACCATGTAATGGATTATTAGGAGAATGCATGAGAGTGGAATCTATAGGAGATGAAGGGGTTATCTATGGGAAAAGAACCATAAGTAAAGGACTCACAAGTGGAGAAAGATCCATAGGTGAGGGATTCACTTGTGGAGGAATGGGAGGTGAAAATGAGACCATAAGAAGAGATGGATCCATAGGAAGAGATGGATCCAAAGGAAGCGGAACCATGAGGGAAGAAGGTAGATCTTTATTGTGAGAATTACCTATGGGAAGAAGGGTAGAAGGTACAATAATGGTTAAAATGGGATCTTTAAGATGCTATTTAAGGATGAAACAATGATAAATGTAAAGTGTGCCACATTCATTCTAGAGACAATATACCTCTCCATACTTAGGAATATACTGAGGTAATACTTTTTGGGGAGGTATAGCCTTGTATGAGGGGTGAGGAGTAGTAGGATATAAAGTGTTAATATCTTGTTGCAGCTTGTAAAAATGTGTGGATGAATGATTATCTATGTTTTTAAAGAAAAAGATACACCTATGAGTATTCTTGGGAGATGTACTAATAGGAAGAGGTGCAATAAAAGTGGAAGGATCTTGGTATAGGGAAAAATCTCTAATCTAATGAAAAAAAAAATTATGAATTTCATAATAAGGCTAATCCTCCCATTTGGTGGATAGAGGATCCATTTGTGGTAAAGGTATTAAACCATCACCAAGAAAAGTCAGGGTTGTTGGAGAGACTAGACAAGGATCGACTATAAGAGCGATAGGATTAGAAATAGAAATAGACTCAAGTAAAGCACATGTGTGAATGGGATCCAAACTAGGCTCTATTAAGGGAAGGATGGGATATATATAAGGTTGAAGGAGATTTTCATGCATCTTAGGTATAAGTAGGATATAGGGGTCATGGTACCTGGTAAAGTGATAGGGCCTAATCATAGCACAATCCATAAGCATACTTGTATGAGGTTATTCAAAAACTAGAGGTGTCTACACCATCTCTACCCTATGATAAAAAGGAAAAATACTAAAATTATGAATGATATATGATGGAATATGGGAAGATATACTAAAAGATTAAAGCAAAGAGGAACAATAACGAATAATCTTAACATCTTAGGCCTAAACTAGAACTCCTAAGAATGGATCATCTAAAGTATAACCATCATCATAATCAAGTGTATGAAGATCAATGACACAAGTAGGGATGACCTTGTCATCTGATGTGGTGTGATGAATGGAATTTTGAGTTTTGGTTAAGATAATGGGGATGTAATCACAAGGTGGCTAATGAGAGTGAGGTTTTAAAGAAGTGGGAGGCTGAGAGATGAGATGAGGTGAGAGATCTAAAGTTTTAATCTTGATATTGATCTCATTAGGCCCATCATCATCAAAATATAAGAGGTTAAGGGGAATATTCCCAATGAGTTAAGGATGACCATTGTAACCTTGGGTGGAATGGACCAGAAAACTAAATCATTACGATTCATGAAATGGAATGCTTGGCAAGGGTTCAAGGGTAGGAATATTGAATATACCCTGATATTGGAATTGTTCAAAATTCCAAGGGTTAGTGTCACCATAATTCCTATATATGGCTCCATTATGATGAAATCTAATGCTTTAACAAGTAGAAGAGGCAACTGCTCTCATATAATGAGTCTATGGCCTACCAATAACTATGTTGTAAGATAGAGTAAAGTTAAATATCATCACCTCCACATGAAAAATGATAGGTGGGATGGTAATGAGGAGCCACACACAACCTAAAGGAGTCATTTGCCTTTGGTCATAGGCTTGACATGTGTTTCATGTGGATTTAAGATTTTATTTATAATATCCAAGGGTTTTGATAAAATTGAGAGAGGCAACACAAGTGCTAGAACCTTCATCAATCAAGGCACACTTGACTTGGATATCACCAATTTGGACACTAATGAGTAAAGGAGGATCATCTACATGAAGTGTTATGGTCATGGTGGGTAGACTTCACTAATGCCTCGTAGTTTTGGTGTAGTGGTTCATTACATGTGGTATCAGAGCCTCCACCCAGGTTCAAGTCATAGAGTGGGTGGCTATGCCGGAATGGCAGTGTTCATCCGGGGCTCATACACGTAGGGAATCCTAGTGGTACGGGCGTAAATCCAGCCCAGAGTCTAGGCTTTGGAAGTGTGGTGGGATGTTATGGTCCTGGTGGGTGGACTTCACTAATGCCTCAAGGTTTTGGTGTAGCGGTTCATTACATAGCCTCCATGTTACCTACTTTCTCTAGAATTTTTAGGATGCACCACCATTGGGCTAACTAAATCTAATTTTTCCACCAGATAGATAATGTTTTCTTCTTGCATCTGATCAAGTTATCCTTTTCCTTCAATTCCATGTTGGTGTTTAGCCTTTATGGATTTTTTTCATAGGCTATGCACATTCCTTTAGATCTATGTGCATATCTCCTAGTGAAGGGTATACACATTTTAATTCTATGAAATTTTTTAGAAATACACCTTAATAATATCATAGTAGTTTTAGTCCTAAAATCTCATTCTATGTCTAGTAGTCACCTAAAGTCATAAGTTTTAGTGTAGACTCGATTTCGATATTCCCTACTAGTTTATTTTATGGATCATGCTATATTTTTTGGGAATCCATTGGAATTGAATCTTGTAATTTTATTTATCCTTCTTACTCATGAATATTAATATTTTAGTTATTGATATTTTATTTAGTCTATAATTTTGGCTATAAGCTCCTCCACTTCTCGCTCTAATTCAAATAATCTCTTCAAATACAAGTCCTCATCACTATCATTAGACTCAACCTATTCCTCCTTATCGATGATTGATTGTAATGTTTTAAAAATAGATGTTGTCTTTTGTTAAACTCTTTATAATTTTTTAGAGTTGTGTTCAAATCCTTAATCGCTTCCTCATACAAGGTGAAATATTGAGTACTAGTGAGATCCTCTTCTCAATCATGGCATAAGAATATCTTTATCTTCTATATGGATTAGTGTACTAATAAGTTCTCATATTTAATGACATCCCTTTTCAATAAAGTCATGTTTGACCTACAACTAGTTATTAGTCTCCCTTATTCACTCTTGATTCATGTACCATGTTTATGTAAGTGATCTCAGTGTATACTTGAATACATGTACCTTATATTTGGGTTATACTCCCTACATAGACCATACATATACACACCTATAGATGTGAATTTTTAGACACTATCCTTTATTAAAAATTTCCATTATTCCCTTCTGGTAGGTGGTACCTATAATCGATCTAATAAAAATTTGCAAGCCTCATCCCATTATAACTAGTTAACCTATGGACTATTCACCAAGTTGAAACAATTATATTTAGTGAATATTTTAGTGCACTCACCCTATAGTTTATACTAAGCACATCATGTTCTAGTCTGATGATGAATTGATCCAAATTTTTAGTTGTAAAATATTGACACAATTCTCATTCTATGGTAAAAACCATTCACATTAGATGTACCTCATGATCTCCCCTTACCTAATTTAGCATGTGGATATATGAATCATCAATAGTTGATAAATTAGTTTCCAAAGGTAAAATACCTTTTTTTATTGGTTTAATTATTATCCATAACCATTACACCTAAAATGTATGATAAATCCACTTCAAACCTTTTTAGTTATCATCAATAAGGTGACTTACATTCATATATTTGGAACTACAAAACTTTTGCCTTTATTATCATAAGTCTAGAATAAATTTATTAAATTTTCTTTAGTTGTTGTTGAGGCTCCATTTATATGTGTAAAAAATGATATTTTTCATCTTAGAGTGTGTTATGCTTAGATTGTGTGACCATGTTGAACCAATTACTATCTCTATAGGCAAAGGGTGAACCCAACTCTTTGGTATGATTTATGGCTTTCTATTATTTTTATTCAAGGGTATACATATAATTTTATCCCTTTAAAGTGCTTCCATCTGATTACACACTATATTAATGTTCATCTAACCATCATAATCCCATTTTTTACCAATCAATGTAGGTTAAAGAATTCCATCTATCTTCATGTAAATTACTTCAAAATATCCTTGTAATATTAGGTCAACAAATTTTATTTCTTCATCCTCCAATCGACCAATGGGTTCTACCCTCCCATAGTCGATGAGATAATGTTATCATATTATAACTACGAGTTGATCATCCAATAGCTTCTCATATGGACCAATGGATCATATTGATTGTGATTCAAAAATAAAACACAACATTTGGTAATTCATATCTTTCTAATTTTATATCCATAAGGGAGACAAAATCCTAAGGCTTCTTAGTCTTCAAATACCATACTACCTTATCAATGTGATACTAACCTCTCTATGCACACTCTAATAGATTATGAAAAATATTGGTAATATTATATGATATGTATTCATTTATTAGTGTACTTAGAAGTTTCATAAGATCAATTAAGGAAGTCACGACTCCTTATCTCATCATGTGCATATTTTATCCAAGCATCTATGCATTAATGGTTGTGGAATCACTCCCTAACATGGTATGCTATTAAATGTTCTATATAAATTGAGATACTTAATAAATCAAACCCATTTCTACTATAGATTTGGGATATTTATCCTTTTGGACCTTTCTAATCCTATAATATTTCTAAGGGAGGCATTCACTACTCTACATGTTGATGTCATGTTTATGAATGTAAGATATTTTGGGTGTGAATTTATCAATTCACATTTCACATAGGCTTCTCATTTATTTATTTTTCCAATGTTGGTAATATTTGATGTGGTGTTATATTTAAATTCTATAATAAATGTAATACATCTACCTTTGAGTATTAGTTGTATAATTTCACGTGAAGTGTTTGTATAATCCACCCAAATATCAGATAATCAATTATTTTTGATGTTGTTCATAATGTCTATGATTACCTCATTTATATCCACCTCAGTGTCCTACTCTATATCCCCCTTGTATTAACTAAAAACCTTTACTTGACTATTTTTGACCATTAAATCCTCCTTTCCTTTGAGGGGAACCCTAACCCAATTTTTTTGTCCATCATATCCACCGTACTTTCCTTGGGGAGAAGATGGAGCCCATCATGATTGATATTATTGAGTTGATGTAATCTTCTATGGTTTTTAATAATATGTTGTGGTTTCAAACCTACTAAGGCTTGTAATTGATATTGAGGTGGGGTTGGGACCCATCTATGAATTGTTTGTGTTGTAGATGTCATGTCTACATCTTGTCTTAGAATTATTGGATTTACATAGGGAATATGTTATTTTTATACTACAAATATGATCTTGGTGGTTTTTTCCTTAAATTATTGGAGTGCTTAGAAAAAAAATTCATCATGATTTTGTGACTTATAGAAGTTACAGTATATAGTTTGAGGTAGTTGAGTGTAATGTTGTAATAAATGAAATTTTGTAGTTTCATTCTCTACTACATAGATATTTCATATAATTACATATTAAATTTTAGGTAGTTAGTTTTATGGTGCCCCTCTTTTCCACACTCTATACACCAGAGGCCTATCCTAGGTTTGTTACTTTCATGTAGCTCTTCCATATTACATAAAATAATATCTATCTTTGCATTAGTTTTTGGAATAGGATATGGGCTATCCTCATAATCCTTTATTTTCTCCACATATAACACAACTACCTATAAATATGCGTTGTTATTGAAATGTGTTTAAATAATGTTGAACCTAAGATAACGTTATATGACTTATACAAAACATGTGGCCTTATCTATATCCTAAAATAGAAAGTATACTCTATTCATTACATCATAAAATTTATGATCATAATTCCATGCTAACTCACCTAATATTTTTTTAATCTCTTTTAGCTCTTGGATTTTCTAACTCACACATTTAGTCACTTTTAATCCCCCTATAAAGTGGTATTTGACATCCTTAAATCTAATTTTGGTAGCATCTCTTTTGTAGATGAACTCTAGAGATATTCTTGTTAAGTCTCTTATGAGATCACACTTATTTACATCATCTTTAGTTACATTTTTAAACTTCCATTTCATTATGAATGTTGAAAAATACTGATCGGGGCTAGTAGACCCATCATAATGCATTAAAGTGAAAAAAACTCTTGCATTGAGAGGCATGCTTCATGTGTTCACACTCAAAACCAATGGTGATTGTGGGCTAGACTTTTAAAATGTATTGAGATTTAGTGCAACTTGAAATTTAACCTCAATTAGTTTCTTCTTATCCAACACTTTCTTGGTGTCTATAATATCTTTCCCAAATTTATCTATAAAAGAGTTAAACCACATACTATCTCTACTAGATTATGCACATTTTATTCTTTCTATTGATAAAATAGGCATAGGGGATGTGTACCCTTGAAATGAATAATCCATGTTTTTGAATTCAACTTCATTTAATCTTGAACCTAATTTAATCTTGTGAATTAATATAACTTCTTCAAAATACTATCCTCCCTTGTAACTATGATCTAAAACTACCTTCTAGCCAATCCACTTATTCCTCTTCTCTGTTTCCACTTTCTTACATCTATTTATCATACCTATTCCAATATCTATCTATATTTTCACTCTCATTTACACCTTATCTTCATTTAGGCCCTCTAATTTACTAATCCTCATCTTCTCCAATTTTCTGCTCTCTATTGAGCTCTCATTCCTTCTCTATCTTCTAAATTTTTTAATCTACTCATACTCACAACTAAATTAGGATTATTCTATTTATTCCATCTTATTTTTTATTTCATGTTCTCCTCTAGTCCTATAATTCATTTTTCCATTTTATTTTCTATGTATTCCATCTTCTAGGTTTAGGATTTTTGAGTATGATCATTGATGTCAAAGGTGCATCTTATGAAGGTTGATGTCAAAAGTGACTAAGTCCAGTTGGTAAGGTGTGATGTGACAAGGGGAATTGAGAGAGTGTTATCATGAAATATGGATGTCATAATATAATAATAAAGAGAGAATTTGAAGGCAACTAATGTCTTATGTTTATAGGAAGGTATAGACCATTGATGTCAAAGTGTATAAGAAGCCTAGTCACGACATGAAGAGGTATGTGCTTGAAAAGGAATGAGCACAAGTATGTGAAGGTTTTATGTAATTTTTTGAGCATTAATTAAATTAATTTAATCATTCATGAGAGTTTTATGGTGAGCCTATAGGGGAAGGACCTATAATCTAGGTCTGTACCTAGACCTCTCTTAGACCCTGACTAACCTAATGAGGTATGAAGTTCAGTTTTCAAGGTAAGTATGAATATGTACACATGGATAGAGGTTATATAAGTTTTTTTAGTCATGATAAAAAAAATTAGGTGGATAAATAAAGTAAAAGTGCATGAAACACTATTTTAGACCTTCTCAAGCTCATAGAATGAGGTCTCAAACCTAAGAAGCACTTTTAGATATTCATTGGGATGTGTAACCTATGCATGGTAATATAAAATATTAAGGAGAGATTAGGAAGGGTCTCATATAATATCTCTATTCATTGGTTTTGGATTCAAGGGGCAGTCCTTTATGAACAATCATTAACACCAAAAACTATGTTAAAACTCCCTAAAACCCTAACACAGGCCTAATGTGAAAGATATTGTTCAAATAAGATTAGAATGGATTAAAATTAATATAAAAGATATTGGATCATGTATTAAACTCTCCCAGGTACCTCCAGGTGGTGGTGGTTAGTCAAATGAGAGAGAAAATGCACAGATATAGGCTTATTTATCAAGAAATTATTATATCTCTCAAAAGTTATATTGGTCAAGAAACTAAAATAGATGGGATAAGAATATATAGATTAATTTTTAATGTTAATGATTATTTTTTGATATTTTATGGCCTTAAAATTTTCTAATTTGTTAATCCAAGTTAGTCAGTCGTAGACAAACCTAATGGTACAAATAGTGCAAAACCCAAGTAGAGATGAGAAGATGGATTTGAGGGTCTGAGCATATAAAATTGATGAAAAAAGTGAATTAATATTTTATTTATTAATTTTAATTATTTTAATAACTTTTTTAGGTCAGTGAATATGGTGAAAAAGTTGTTCACAAAATGACCTGTCTGGTTCAGATAAGACTTTATGATATAAGGTCAATAAATTGATTTGCAAAACTAATATTTGACATTAGACCATATGATATTTATATATTAATATGGTTTTTAATATCTAATATGAAAATTTAAATGCATCAGGAGTCATGACAAGTGTCTATATAAGTGTTGGAGGTCAAAATCACCATGACTAGTTTTTGAGGTAAATTGGTAGTTCTAAGTGAGTGAGTTGCAAAGATGTTTGTAAGACTTTATCTCCCAAGGAAATTTTTTAAAATAATTTAATTATGACCTTGAGGTCATGGATAACCTATTTAAATGTTTAATTTTTTATATTTTATTATATTAATGGTTTTTAAGCTTCATTTTTACAAGATAAATTTTTGAGGTACATAGGCCTAATAGGATAGTTTGTCTTAAAAGAGATTTCAGGGTATGAGTGAAGGATACAAGTCTAACCAAACATGTATAATGTTAGTATAGGTCATTATATAAGTGATTTAAATGTTTTTACTTATTTGATAAGGCCATATAGGCCCAAGAGGATCAAGCTTTGAAGCTAAGAAGATAGACCTAATGCAATTAGGTCTCCATCAGACCTAAAAGAGAAATGAGGCCTAATTGAGTTGTTAAAAAATAAAAGGGGTTTAAATTAAATTTTAATCATGTTGATAATATGTTATAATATATTTTATATATATCAACTAATATTTTGAAGGTGTGGCCAACTAAGTGGTGTGTGACCATGAGACTTGTATACATATAAAGTGGTTTAAGCCTATTTTGATGTAAGCAATAAAAGAAAATAAAATATTTATTGGTAGAGTAGAAAGAGGTATTGAAATGAGACCATAATATCATATTATATGTGTGGTGATAAAAATTTCATGAGGTGTCTGAATTGGTGTTGAATCACATAGGGAGTTGGTGCTTCCTTGCAATTAGGTGCTTCCTAAAGCATAGTCAAGTGGTTGCTTGACTTTAATTAGGTGATTCCTAAAGAATAATATATTTTTGATGTATTCACTCTACCTTTTACACCACTAACTAACATATCAGGCAAGAAGGCAAGTGAGAACAACTCTAAGGATATGAATACCATCATGTGTGGTCTTTAAAAGGTATAGTTTGTAAAGTTAATGCATTGTGATACACCCAAAGCTATATGGGAAAAATTATAGACCATCTATGAATTAGACACCAAATTCAAGTTGGAAAAGTTGTAGACCCACTGAAGTAGTTTGAAAGTCAGAGAATGAAGGAGGATGAAATCATTACATCTTATCTATTAAGAGTACATGAAGTGTTAAATGTCATCATAGGTTTAGGAGAGAAGTTGGAAGAATAAATAGTATTTCAAAATGTATTGAGATCCTTGACATCTAAGTTTGATTCAAAGGTGTCTTTTATGGAGGAGATAAAAGATCTTAACATACTACAGATAGATGAGCTTCATGGCATATTAACTACTTATGGAATGAAAACAAGTGATGAAAGACTTTCCAATAATGAATTTTCATTCAAAGTTGATAAAAATTCACAAGGTAAAAATGTCAAGGATGAATTTGATATAAACATTAATGATGACAAGAGAGAAGCCATGTTTGTTAGAAAAAAAAGGAAAGGATCAGGTAAGTATAAGCTCAAGTTGCCATTCAAGTTATTTAAATGTGGTAAGATTGGTCATTTTAAATCTAAATGTCCCAACAAGGATAAGAATGAGTATGATGGAGAACATGATAAACATCATGGTGATAATAAGGTCTATAATCTTGATTAGAGAAAAAAGGGTTTCAAGAAGTATAAAGGCAAGAAAGTTTTTATACCAAAGAAAATAGTATCTCATCTAGTGTAAATGACACAAGTACATATGATAATGATGATGACATTAATGATCATGATAAAAATGAAACCTTATTCATGGATATATAAATAGATAATGAGGGTTGTTCAAAAGGGAAAATTCTTATGGATGATGAAGAATCAGATGAAGAAGAGGTTGAATTGAACCTTGAGGAAGAATTGGTGAGTTCTCTAGAGGAGTTTAAGTTCCAAATAAGTAAGAATCAAAAACTAAGATCATTGGCTAAGTGTTATGAGGAACAAATTAATCTCTTTGAATAAAGGCTAAGAAACAACACCAATGAACATGAGGAAATAATAAAATAGTTGGAAACTCAAATTAAAATTGTCACTACAAGTTTTAAGACCAAGGAGGAAGAATGCATCAAGTTTGAAATAGTAATGGAGTCCTTGAAGGTAGAATTGGATCAATAAATAGCCAAGTTGAAGACACATCATAAATTTGAAAAGAGTATTTAAGTTCTTGATGATATTTTTAATAATCAAAGGTCTCAACATGACAAGATAGGTCTTGGATTAAAACAAGACCAAAAAGAAAACATGGAGAGTCAGACCTCAAAGAAAATTAAATCATCAAGAAATGATGGTACCGATAAAGTAAAGACCTATGTAAAAACTCTCAAATCTAAGACTCAAGTTAATCATCAACAAGTCAAGAATAATTTGACTCATTCAAGAGACAACAAAGGTAGAGGTGCATTATTCAACATCAAACAAATAAGGTGTGTGAATCCTTTTAATGGTTACTATTTCTCATGCAATCAATATGGACACAGGGTTGTAAATTTTAGACATCATGCTAGAATCAATTTCTCATGGAAGAATAGGATGAATATTCATCTCTACAGTAGAAGCATAATTATATGCTATAATTGTGATAAGAGAGGACATACTTCAAGGGATTGCTAGATAAGGCATATGAATAAGATCAGTCAAGATAATAGGTTATATGGCCATACCACTGAGAAGTGGACCAATAAGTTAGACCCTATGAACAAAGTGAAGGAGGAGCAGAAGACTAACAGATAAGAATCTATGTTATCTCAGACTAACTTTCACATTCAAGATGAAAGCATGAAATGGTATATAGATAGTGGATGCTCGAGCCACATGATAGTAAAAAAAATCAAGCTAATATCATTGAAGAAGAATGCTATAGGAACAATGATATTTGGAGATAACACAACTACCAATATAGTTGACAAAGGTATCTTGAGTTTGGGAAATGAGAAAACCAAGATAGAGAATGTGTTGTATGTGGAAGGTTTAAAACACAACCTACTTAGGGTAAGTCAAATGTATAACCAAGGACACACACTAACCTTTCATGATAGAGGGTGTGATATAAGGAGAGCTAAATTAGGAAGACTAATTGTCAATGCTAAGAGAACTGAGAATAATCTATATATCTTAGATGAGATCAAGAAGGAGAAACACTTTATGAGAAATATTGATGAATGATAGCTATGGCATAGAAGGTTGGACCACATAAACTTTGATAATATGGTCAATATATGCTCTAATAAGTCTATGAAGAACATGTCTAAAATCACCAAATCTACAAACATACTTTTCAATGCATGTCAACATGGTATGCAGACTAGAAAAAGGTTCAAGTTTAAGGAATACTCTACTGCAAGACATTTGGATTTAATACACACTAGTCCTTTTTTTCCTACAATAATCCAAAGTATTTAAGGAAATAGATAGTTCATGTTATTTATAGATTACTACACAAGAATGACTCGGGTAGCATTATTAAAAGAGAAGTTAGAATCTCTTGATAGGTTCCAAGCATTCAAGGCTCTTTTTGAGAATGAGAAGAATGGAAAGATCAATGCTTGAGATTTGATAGAGGAGGATAGTTTTGGTAAAATTAATTTTATGACTTTTATGAGGTCCATGGAATAAGGAGATAGCTCTCAGCATCTAGGATACCTTAGTAGAATGGGTAGTTGAAATAAATAATAGGATAGTCCAAGAGATGGAAATAACTATGATAAATGAGTCAAGGTTAGTTGATGGATACTGGAGAGAGGCATTAAACACTACATTCTACATCTTGAATAGAGGATAGATAAGGACTAATGGAAATAACACCCCTTATGAACTATGTAAAGTTAGACCTACTAATGTGAAACACTTTAGGGTGTTTGAAAGCAAATGCTTCATCAAAAGAGATGAGGAAGACTTAGGTAAGTTTGATTTTAGGTTTGATGAATGTATATTATCTAGATACTCATCATTGATCTCAACCTATACATGGTATAATAATAGGTTACAGAAGATAGTGGAAAGCACCAATGTGAAGATTGATGAGACAAGTTCTAAGAATTCACACTCACAGTCAAAGGATACATTAAAGAATATAGACTTCAATAATTAAGAATCAATAGAGATTGATGAGGAATAATAAGAATTTGAAGATAGAAAAGATTCAAAAGGTCCTTTAAGAAATATTTAGAGATATCATCCTAAATCATAAATCATTAGCAACAAAGATGTAGGTATGCAAACAAGAAGAAGACTGGTAGGTAAGCTAAATCAAGAGAATGTTGCTCTATTATCTAATATTATACATAAAAACCTTGTATAAGTAACCAAAGACAAATTTTGGATAGGTTATATGAATGAAGAGTTATACCAAATAGAAAATAATGAGACTTGGGAACTAGTTCCTAGGCCTAAAGACAAGAATGTCATTAGAACAAAAAGGGTGTTTAGAAACAAGTTGAATCAAGATGTAAGTCACTAGGAATAAGCATAGATTGTTATGCAAGGGGTATGCATAAGTTGAAGGGGTATATTTTTGAGGAGACCTTTACTCCAGTAGCAAGATTGGAAGACATTAGATTATTTATAGCATATGTAGGATTCAAAGGGTTTAAGGTGTACCACATGGATGTCAAATATGCTTTTTTGAATGGAAACTTGGATAAATAGGTATACATAGAGCAACCTAAGTTTCTCATTATCAAGTAACAAGGACTATTTTTATATATTTAAAAAGGCTATTTATGGTCTAAATCAAGCTCCTAGAGTTTGGTATGCCATATTAGATAGGTATCTATTGGACCAAAGATTCAAAAGAGGAGTTACGGATAATAAATTGTATATAAAGATAAAACATGACCATCATTTAATATTAGTTGTATATGTGGATGGCATCATCTTTGGTGAAAATAGTTAGAGTATGAATAAATGTTTGTAGATGTGATGAAGGAGTTTGAGATGTCCATGATGGGATAACTATCATTATTCTTTGGGTTACAACTCATTCAATCTGATAAAATGTATATTTATTTCACAAGCTAAGTACATAAGGGAGATGTTGAATAAATTTGAGATGGAATATTTAAAGGTTGTTATAACACCTATGATCAAAGGCTATAACTTAAGGAAGGTGAGTCTTCAAATATCAATCATACATCATATAGGTTAATGATTCAAAGTTTGCTATACACTACTACCTCTAGACTAGACATCATGTGAGCAATAGGTCTTGTGGGAAGATTTCAAGTAGATTCAAAGTAAAATAATTTACAATTAGTCAAAAATATACTTAGGTATCTCAAGGGGACTATGGATTTTATGTTTTGGTACCCAAGGAGCAAGGATTTTAACTTGACAGCCTATATAGGTGTAGATTGGGCAGGAAGTCTAGATGATAAGAAGAGTACTAGTGGAAGAGCTTTCCTCTTAGGTGAGTATTTAGTTTCATGGATAATCAAGAAGAAAACATCAATGATATTATTTACTTATGAGTCTAAGTACATTTTAGTAGCTTTAGGTTGCAATCAAGTTCTATGGATGAGATAGATCTTAAAAGACTACAAGGTGGAGTATGATAGTCTTATACCTATCTATTGTGACAATACAAGTACCATAAATATCTCAAAGAATCATGTAATGCACTCAATAAATAAGTACATTACCATCTAGTATCTTTTCCTAAGAGATAAGGTAAGTGAAAAAAGTTATAAACTTGAATATACTTTTATAAAGGATCAGATTGTAGACATTTTGACCAAGCCACTTCCAAAGACAACTTTTAAACATCTAAGATAGGAATTGGGTGTAGTTTCTACCCATAACAGTCATTAATAAAGTCAAGTTCTTATAAGGGTCTAATTATATGGTTCATTAGCTCCAATATTAGGTAAATAGTGCCAATAAGGTATGCATGGAGATAGGGGAGCATGTTTTTATGGAGCTTCATAAACTCATAATCTTGTGTGTTGAGTGTTTTGGTTACAAGAGGTGTGATCCAAGAAGTTACATATATCACTTTGGAATTTATGTCAAAGGGGGAGAAAGTTAATAATGAGGAATAATTCACTTATTTATATAAGTTTCTGAGAGTGGTTTCTATCAATGACAAAGGGGGATATTATTGAGTATTGATATTGATGTCAAAGGTGCATCTTGTGAAGGTTGATGTCAAAAGTGACTAATCCTAATTGTCAAAGTGTGATGTGACAAGGGGAATTGAGAGAGTTTTGTCATGAGAGAGTAATTTCATAAGAAAAAGAGAAATAGATAATTTTAAGGCAACTAATGTCTTATGTTTGCATGAAGATGCAGGTCATTGATGTCAAAGTGTATAAGAAGCCTAATCATGAGCCTAGTCATGACATAAAGAGGTATGTGCATGAAAATGAATGAACATAGGCACGTGAAGGTTTTATGGAACTATTTGAGAATGTATTAAAGGTAGTGAGGAATTAATGAGAGTTTCAAGGTGAGCATACAAGGTTAGGACCTTCAATCTAGGTTTGTAACTAAACCTCTCTTAGACCCTACCTAACCTAATGAGGTATGAAGATTAGTTTTCAAGGAAAGTATGCATATGTGAGCATGGAAAAAGGTGAGATAAGATGTTTTATTCATTATCACAAAGTTTTAGGTTAATACACAAAGGAAAAGTGCATGAAACATTATTTTAGGCCTTCTCAAGCTCACAGAATGAGGTCTCAAACTCGAGAAGCACTTTTAGAATTTTGGTGGTACATATCCTCTACATAGGAATCTAAGATATTAAGGAGAGATCGGGAAGGGTCATGATGAGCCCTATAATTTTCATGTTTTTGTCCTCATCTATCATTAACATCGTTCTTGTTTATCATGATTCTAAACTACTTTCCCATAATTTTTTATCCTCAAACAACCATAATCTTGAAAATAGCTTTATGTTCTCATAATATTTGAATAGTTAGAACTTTTTATTGTAATAAAGTATATAATAGTTATCTTATACTATAGGATGATTTTATATATAATGTGTTTTAAATATATTTTGAACAATAGGTATATAGCACAGACCATCCTGCAACAAAGGGATCTCATCACGTGGACACATCCTACAGCCACTGGATAACTACAGCCATGGACAAATAGAATTTGATTATTCATTCGACTAACTCTTAAAAATTATAAAAACCTCCATGGATAATAATAAGTATGTGGTTGAAGACCAAAAAACCTTTTTTTATCCTAAGGCATTATTACAAGATTCACTTGAATGGTGACCTTAGTAGAAGGAACTATTTTTTTGTTATCTTATTGTTGAATGTTTCTTAGTTTGGAATGTATATTATTTTGTATAAAATAATATAATTTGTTGTATATATATATATAGGTAATAGTAATATTTATAGGTAGGTAGAGATCAATTAGATAAATATATCAGAACTATATTTTGTAAGACCGTTTTTATTGTAATTTCCTTGCAATAATTCTTTGTTGCATTTTGATTGATATAAACAATCATTTATGAGTCCATTTCATTATTGTAATATGAAGGATTTAAGATAGAGTCAAAAATAGGAATGGACCCATTTAGAATTATTTTAGAAACAATCTAACCCATTAAATATCTAAGCATGATATTTAGTTTATTTATGTGTTGTGCATTTTATTTCCAAATTGTGTGATTTTCAGTTCTACATAGAATTATTTTAAGGAAGATTCCAAAGATAAAATAAGTGTAATAATTTAATTTATAGTATTTTATGAGTGTTAAATTATATCATTCCATCTCTTGCATCTTTTTTAACATCTTATATTACGATCATCAGAAGGTCAAATTAAAATATTGAGTGTGCACATATAGTGACATCATCCTATCAAGTTTACGTCCTTGAGTTGACAGTTAAATGAAAGTAGAAGATACATGTCTATCATAACTCTCCTTTTTAATTTGAATCAAGATAAGTATATTTGATTTTGAATCTACTTATAGTCATTTTTGGCACCATTTTCAGGGAAGGGTGTCACACACTTATAATCTTCAATCTTGATAATGATTATTTATGGATGTTTATTATTATTTTTATTTTATTTATTTTTTAATTTTTAGATATTTTTGTTATTTAGATTAAATATTTTATAGTTTAAATTTCCCTTTTTTCAAGTATAATATTGAAATTTTTAAAAAACCCCCATATTACTAACCCTGTGTAGGCAGGGTGGGCAAAAAAAATTAAAAAATGAGAAAAAGTAATTGACGTACATGAAAAGTGAAGGAGATTATATAGGAAGATTTTTTACTAAGTCATCAACTATTACTGCAAGATCAAAAATCCATCCTACAGTCAAGAAGCACAGATAAATTCTTCATGATCAATTATTAATAGAAGAGATAGAAAAAGAGGATTTTTTTGTTAGAATGGTAGCACAAGCTGGAAACATTAAAGAGGTTCATACCCATAAAAGATACCCACATGTACCACCCTTTATAATTCCCACCCTATCACCTCATACTCAATAATTTGAATTTCACCTCCCCGCATCACCCAAATTTATTGCTAAAGAGGCATTCAAGGATATTCTTGCTCCTAGAAGGAGTACTAGGCCAATGGAATCTTATAATTTAGAAAGATTCTTTGCTGAGGCATAAGATGAATCTTTTAAAACCTATACACCATCCCCATTATATAAAAATCCATATATTCCTAAGAAAAAATAAAGTCTCCATCTTCAACACCTCAAGAAATTGAAGAATTGATAGGAATTTTGAGAAGTGGGAGGCAACAACTTTTGGTCTACTAACACAAAGAGTATTCATAGAGGATCCCTAGGAAGAAAACACTACCAATGAGTCTTCTAATTTCAAATTTCCTATCCTTAATCCTAATGAAAATATACCCATGAATAATATTCCTCACTCTACCCTCCCTACTTTTAGGGGAAAAGCATCTGAGGATCCAAACACATTTCTTTTTGAGTTCGACATCTTATGTTGAAGCTATGATTATAATCAAAATGCTGAAAAACTCAAGATGTTTCCAACAACACTCAAAGATGCAGCACTTAGATAGTTTATGGGACTTGAAAAGGATGCCATTTCTACTTGGGAATAAATGAATGAGAGCTTTCTAACTAAATACCAAGACTATTGTAGAGGCAAAAACTACATGATAGATGACATATTTAGAATGACACAAGTTGATGATGAGTCATTGGAATAATATATGGAAAGATTTCTATTCAACTTATAAAAGTCTAAATAGACTATAATGGAGAAATAATCAGTCAAGCTAATATTCCTAAAAGCAATTAGAGATGATTGTCAGTAGGTACTAGATTTAATGTGTGGTGGTGATGTTTTTAGACTATCCTTTCATGAACTAATAGTTCTATGTACAAACTACTACAGATCAACCATGAACAAAAGTAAGGGCAAATTCCTTCTTGTAACATCTACAGTAGGACTATCTAAAGGTGAAGTTAGCAATCTACTATAGGACATGAAGTAGGACATTATTAGTCATCTATCTACTTAGTTTGATACATTACATCCATGAAGGAAGAAAGAAGAAATTAAAAAGCCTTAGCCACATATTGCCCTAAATGCATAAAAAAAGGTAAAATGCACATACCATTCCATGAAAGCTTAGGTAGCTATCATAATTGAGGAGAATCCTAAAAAAATGAAGCTACATGACATAGAAGGAGATGAGAATCAAGTATTTTATGTGGCCTAATGAAAACCATGGGTCCAAATATTAGGTATGCCATCAAATTCTATGTTTTCAAATTTTCAATTCTCAAATAATCCTCAATATGGTTCTTGGATGAATATGTCCAACCAAAATTGGCCCCATACAAATTGGTAGCTACCCTAGAATTAGTTATGGATACAACAGAATGGATAACAACCTCAACTTGGGAAATTATAAAACCTATAATGGATCATTCCCTCTAATCCATGACAACAACAATGAAGAGGTAATCAAGTCTTTCCTCAAAAATACAACAACCAAAATAGAAGGCCTTAATGTCAAACACTTATAAACCTACTAGACCCACTCAATTACCTACCCAGCCCATCCCCAACCCTACCAATAAGTTGGTTTAACCAACATAATCCATCAAAATAATGCAATATCCAACATACACCTTGGATATCAATCAAGTCTAAATTCACTCAAGATGTGTTCTTCTACAACCCACCTCACCCATAATCACAAAACATTTTGAAGAACCTAATTCACTCCCTAATAATCCACAAACACCCGTGGCCAATCCTAAGCCAAGTCCACTAGAAAATCAAAAATAAATCCTCATTATCTAAAGAAATTGAACATATCATGTCCTAAACTAGAGCCTAAATTTGATATCTTAGGACAACTCAAGAATGTGGGCATAAAACCCCCACTCTTTTAATCAATAAAAGATGTTCCTATCTATAATAAGGTTGTTAGAGATCTATGTTTAAAAAAAATAGGAAGAAAGAAGGATCCTAAAATAGTCCAAGTTATTGGTTAAATAGTGGATATTATGTTGGAAAACATGATTCTCCCAAAATATTATAATCCTAGAAGTATTGTAGTTAATGTTAGCATCCATGGCCAACCCATCCCTAATACTTTAATTGACTTGGGTGTAGCCATTAACATGATGACCATGGACACCATGTATCAAGTGAAACTGACAACTTTTTAGGTGTAGTCATCAACATGATGACCATGAAGACCATGTAGTAACTAAAACTAACAACTCTTCATCCAACACCCACCATCCTCCATATATCTGATAGGTTAACTATTAATATTGAGGGGATTGTTGAAGACTTAGTTATCACTATGGACTCCTAGCAATATCCAACAGATTTTATCATTCTACAACCAAAATATAACTTGGGCGGTTATCCTCTCATCCTTGGCCATCTATGGTTGGCCACCACTAATATTTTTATTGGTTGTAGGTTAGGAAAAATGTTAATTTCCAATGAAAATGACACCAAGAAATGGGTTCTTTATCTTCCATACTAGCCTTCCCAGAATGATGGCCCAACACCTTGGATTGATGACTTTGAGGAAGCTATATCCTTGCATTTTTTTTTTCATCTCTTCCATGACTGTGTTGAAATTTACATGGATGATTTCACTATCTATATGTAGACATTTGAAGAAACTCTTACCAACTTGGATAAATTTATTCAACACTACCAAGACCACCAATTGTCTTTGAGCAATGAAAAGTGTTATATGTTTATGACTAAAGGGATTGTGTTGGGACATCACATTTCCCCTACTAGAATTCAAGTTGAGCCATCAAAGATAAGTATCATTAAGGATATACCCATACCAAATAAGTTTAAATATGTTAGATTATTTTTAGGACATGGTGGTTATTGAGATGATTCATCAAGGACTTTAGTAAAATTTCCACCCCATTGTTTGGATTACTTACTAAGCATGTTAAATTTAATTAGACTAATGATTATCAAAATAAATTTTAGAAACTCAAATACCTTCTCATGAAAACACCTATTATGAGAGGGCTTAATTATAATAAGCCTTTTCACATCCACATAGATGCATCCAACACCACTTTAGGAGCTGTCCTTGGTCAAAAAGATGAATATTTGAATTATGTAATTTATTTTATCAGCAAGAATCTTGAAGGGGATAAAATAAAGTATACTATAACATAAAAGGAATTTATAGTGGTCATCTATGCCATCAGCAAATTTTGACACTACATTATAGGTTATCAAGTATTCATCCACACAAACCACATAATAATCAGGTATTTAATGAATAAACTTGTTGTAATAGGCAGGATAATTAGAGGGTTGCTTTTTCTACAAGAATTTGATATTACCATTATGTATAGACCAAGAAAGAATAATTTAGTAGTAGATTTTATATTTTGAATACAAAATGATGAGCATAGTCTTATTGTTGATTATTCCTTTCCTGATGAGCATTTTTTTGTAGTAACTATTCAATCTCTTTGGTTCACAAACATTGCTAACTATCTTACTGTAAGATCACTATCACAACATTTCTCACTTAGTAAAAAACATCTAATCAAAAAGAGCAAACATTATTCCTAGATTGTAGGATATCTATTTATCACTGGACCAAATTTATTTATGAGAAGATGTATCTGAGAAGATGAATCTTATGAAATTCTCAAACCTTGTCAGGATGAGCTCTAAGGGGGTCATTTTGCTACCAAACAGACTACTATGAAATTACTTACAACTAGATATTATTGGCCTTCTTTACATAATGATTCCATGATGTATACCCACATATGTGATCAATGTCAACATCTAGGCAACCCCACTTACTCTAATGAAATATCATTATAGACAAAACTAGTTTTGAAACCTTTTGACAAATAAGGATTGGATTTTGTAGGTCCCATTGATCCTAAATCTAAAAATAAGGAATATATACTAGTGTGCATTGATTATGTCAGAAAATGGGTTGAGGTCAAGGCCTTAACCCATGCTCAAGATGAAAAAGTAGCTAAGTTCTTATATGAAGAAATTTTCACCTGTTATGGAGTACCAAGAGAAATAGTCACAGACCAAGGACCACAGTTCATGTCAGAACTCACAACCCCTTGGTAAAAGAATATGAAATTAGACAAAAAAATTATATTGCTTACCATCCTCAGTCAAATGGTTAGGTAGAAGTTACAAATAAATGATTAGAAATATACTCACTAATACTATCAGCCTACATTGAAAATATTGGTCAACTCATCTTTTGGAAGTAGTTTGGGCTTATAGAATCACTTGGAAAGCCACAACTAGTTTCAACCCATATCAACTAGTTTATGGTAAAACTCATGTTCTACCCATTGAGTTTGACCATAAAAAATTAAGTAAAACACTTTATTTGGGTTTGGATCTTTCCCAAGCTCAACAAGACAAGATCATGTAGCTAAATTCACTTGATGAACTTAGAAAGGAAGCACTTCATCACACTGAAGTAGTGAAAATATAGTGCATGGGTTGGCATGATAGGAATGTCAAGACTAAGAATTTTCAACCCAATGATTGGGCACTATTTTTTGACTCTAAATACAAGGATCATAAAGTAAATATTTAGTCCAGATGGCTTGAGCCTTATGAGATCAAGTAGGTTTTTTATAACAAAGCTATAAAGCTCAAGACCACTAACTCTATTCGGTTCTAGCTGCTTGTTAATAGCCACATGCTCAAGCTATACAAGAAACCATTTTCCAAGGAAACTCTCACTTTCCAACTTTTTGAAGAACACCATTCATCTCTTCTTCATGAAGCAAATCAACATGTTCCTACAATTGAAGGGTATTTTTTTAACCCTTCTCTAATATTTTCCAAGTGCAATAAAGCTTCTTACAACCAAGAAAAAGACCTTCACCATGGATTGGTTCAGGCTAAATAAAATCCTACCTCTTGGGATTCTATAATTCTAGTTGAGTTGGGACTAAAAAATCTAAAAACAAAATCAAAAAAATCAATAGTCAAAACTTTTAAATGTTGTTGATGGATGTTGTATCAAAAAACTAGGTCACTAGCTGATCAACATTCATTATAAAAAAAAAGTATAGCAATAAAACTTTTATTTTCATATGTTTTTACTTATATATTCATTATTTTAGAGTAGAAAAACACTTTTCTCTTTTTTACAAGATGAAATTCTTACTACTGTAGGATATTTATTATTGCTTCAAGACACTTTTTGTTGCCATAGGAAACATTTCTCACTGTCGGATGAATTCTTAAAACTCCATCTTACATTGTATTTCTCACAAAGCATTTTTATTCTAATCAAAGGCCAACACATGATAGTATACCTCACATCCACTACTTCGACTCATCATTCATGCATTAATGAAAGGTATTCCTACAAGTATTAAGTTAATTATTTTATATTTATTTCATGTCATAAGTTTTAATTATTACTAAGATGATGGGTCTTAATGCTATTAAAACATTTTCATATCTTCTCTTTATCATGCCATCCCAAGATATATTCTCTTTCATTTATTAACATGACCATTGAAGTGCTGTTGTCACCACCCCTTGTCATTTCCACAAGTCATTCACACATGTCAGTTGCATCCTTTGAGGATAAGATATTATTTAAGTTGGGGGGAGATTTATGATAATTCAAATGGATTGTCTCACTCCAAAAACAAATCACAAACATTTTTCCCAAAGCTACAGAACCCTTGCTAAAAGAGCACATACCTTTCAATTGAAATTCCATCCTACAATATGGGAGGGGACTTGCTTAAACATGAGTTATTTGATATCACTCCTCTGACCAATAACCTAGACATCCCAGTCCTATTTCATAATGTAATATGGGTTTAATATTTTGAGAGGATACATACTCTTGATTAAGGAATTGTATAATAATTCAATGGCTCATTGTATAAAAACTTGGTAATAGTGTGATGCAGAGTTAATGACCTCCCTATCAAACTCTACTTTATGTCCTTCATTCATTCAACTGCATTTACTAACTCTTGCTAATAAACTTCTCCTTCTATGTAAACTTCAATATCACTCTCTTCTTACCTTAGATTCTAATCAGATTTGACATCTCTTATTCTTTTTATTTATGTCTACACACAAGGAATTCTCATTCATGCAAATCATATTTTTCATTATGTGTTCCCTTTCAAGCATTCCCACATATTAGTTCCTTCCATATTTAAGGTTTATTTAGATCAAAACTAACTAAATCTTCAATTAGGATTCCAATGTAGTTTACAAACATCATTATCATCTATAATTTTATCTTGTTAAACTCATTATTTACCTTAGATAACCACTCATGGCATTATCCACCTTATTCACAACACTTACTAGTTGGATAGCATTCCTAGTAGCTCTATTTTTAGGCATATTCAATGAGTATGGTCCTGTATGGACTCAAATGAGGAAATAAAAACATGATTTTAGTACCCTCTATTTTCCTTGTCTATTTCACAAATTTATAGACCTTATCTCAATCATTGAGACAATTTTCTAAGTTTAATTTGCTCATTATTTACCCCTATTGGGTCTCCTAGGTTATTTTAAGCCCTGTCTTGAAGTATGGAATCAATAAAAACCACCTAAAAAATTTAAAAATATGTTAGCTCAATTATTAACACAATTATTGACCAAATTACAACCTTTTCCATTAGGTACATTCTTTAGGATATAATTTTTTCACTCACTACCCTAAACTAGGGTTTCATTACTCTGTCATAACCCAATATCTTTCTTTAATGTATTATATGAACTAAAATTGGTTTCCTTTGATTTTGAAGGTTCTTATAGTATATCCATAACACACTTCAACTTTTTAAAACATCACTACTCTACATTTATTTCTTAGTACACCATTTTGACAACATCCTTGCTATTTCTATTTACACGATCCTTAGAATAGGGTCTGCAAGTATTTTTATTAAAGGTTTTGATCTCCTCAAGGATTATAAATAATATTTAAAGGTTTGTCTAGATTCATGAAACCTTTTTACACCTTAATTTCTTTGATCAATTATTTAGTCATAATCAAAACATGAAATCTCCCTAGTTTCAGTACATAGTCTATTTTTGAATGGAGTAAATAGGGTTACTACAGTCTTAGTGCCCCTTTAGAAGGAAATTATATTTATTAAAATAATTTTAGTCATATAAAAAATTTATAAAATTGTAAAGGTGACTCACCAATGATACCTTTATTTCCCACTTCAATACATTTGCATTCTTCCTTTCATAGGTGTATGCACAAAAGTTCTACTTGTATGCTATAGATAACACAAGTTTGTGTCTAATATTCTCTTCAAAAAATAAAATAAAACAACAAATAATGAGATCTAACACTTCTTAATCATTAGTTTGATCAAGTTACTCACTCAAACATATCATCCAAATGTTCTTTCTCAAGTTCTTGGACTGAAACACTCTAATCATTCTCAATTTCCTTTAAACACAGAATACAATATTTCAATAGATTTCACAAGCTACATCTACTCATATATATGTATAATCCACTGCATAAACCAAAATAAATCTTAATAATATAAATTAAATCTACTCATCTTTCATCGTTGCATTCATTTTAAACTTTCATTCAAATATAAGGACTCACACATAGTATTTTACATTATCTTGGCAGACTTTCATTTTTGACACACTTTGTCTACCCTATTTTCTCATATCCTCTCCTTTTACGGACCACACACTAAAAATAATCTTTCTACCAGTTCAAATTTTATCAAAAAAATAACTATAATAGTTTCTTGGATCAATAAACTCTTTATCACTCCATGACCCACGTAGGGTGATGACCTTTGAGACTGCTACCTCACATTTTCAAATTGACACAATGACTCAATCTAATTTTAAGACTTTTATGAGAAAATAAAATGTCTATTACAACATTATTTATCAAATACACATCTTCAAGACTCACTTAGACCCATTAAAATATCATGAAATTTTGAAATTCCCTTTTGGTGAGAAAACCTCTAATGGACAAAAATTCAAATTTGCACATACAAAACAGACTCATTATAGACCAATTTGAGCATTCCAAGATGCCCCTGCATCATTATGAGAGGAATGGAAATAAAGCTAACTAAAACCATCATCAGTAGAGTAACTAGATTGCTACAAATAGGGGAATTATGGTAGGATAAGTTTGATGCTAAGGTAAAGAATTAGAAATTCATTAAAGGAGATGAAATCTTAGAGACTTAAAAATAGGTCACTACATGGTTATCATTACCAGGAAGATGGGCGATATTTGTGTTCATCTTTAGATATTTCACCTACAAAGGGATATATTCCATGTTGCATGGTGTTCACTTCAAATTCATGAATCATTTATGACATGGTATTGAGATAAATGTCCCAAACTTCTTGCTTAACATGATCACAAAAATAGAAGAGGCATTTCAAATAGGTAATCCCAAATTTCTCTCTCGTCATTGTTTAATTTAGTTAATTATTAAAGACTACTTATAGAGGATTAGGCCCAATATAAGTTGGGATGATTTTCTCTAAATACCTAGAAATGTAGAAAGTAATAATAAGGGAAATGAAGAAAATATAGAGGTAGAATAGGAAATGGAAGTAGAAGAAAAGATGGAGATAGAAGAGATCCTTCCTATAACACCACAAAGCCCTATAGAATAAATCCTTCTAGTAAAACCATAAGAACTTATTGAAGAAGACCTTCTTATAGCTCCACAAGAACCTAAAGAAGAAAACCTTCTTATAGTTTCAAAAGAACCTAAAGAATAAGATCTTCCTGCAACCACACAAGAACCTATACCAAGGACAAATCTTGTAGAAGGGGCTTCCACAAGCAAATAATCTAGAATATGGAAGAGGAAACTCATTCTCCAACTTGATTCCAAGTAATCTAAAGAAGAACTTATATCTTCCCTTAAAAAGGATAGGGTCACAACTACTCCTCATAGATCCCATAGATTAAGAGGAAAGATCAAAGGCAATAAGGAGATAGAGTAAGCAGAACATAGTCCTAAATAATTTTGAGAACTAACACAAATAGAGGAAAAACAAATGGAGCAACTAGCCATACAAGTGGAATTTCCTACTTTGGAGCAACCCTTGAAGGAAATAGAGCAATTAAGGAAGAATCTATAGGATCAGTGAAGAGGAGGACTAGATGCACTTATTGTAGCATCTTCTTAGCTATAACCCTCTATAGAAATCCATCTTATATTTTTACTTTCACAACCTTCTATAGCAAAAAATCAATAGGAAAAACTTACAATTGCCTAAGATGTTAGGTATAATTCCTCATCTATGATGTCTTCTAAATTGATGAGATGGATAGATAGTCAATATGAAAATTTTAATGAATTAACAAAGGAGAATAAGAAATTGAAAGAAGAGGTCAGGTTTAAATAATAAATGATCTCTAAATTGTAGCAAAAAGTTGAAGATCTGGTTAGTCTTACTCAAGAGATCATTGACTGCATGCCTCTTACAAGGGTATATTCAATTTATCTTAAGTAATAATGACATAAGTTTAAGTTCATGAGAATTTACAGTGACATTCCTTATTAATTAATCACTCCTCTCTCTTTCTTTCAATTATATAAAGAAATCTCACAATAAGAACAAGCATAATTATGTGAGTTCTATCTTCATAACTATGTTGTGCCTCATGATAGTGAATGAAATCTTAACCTATATGTTGGAGATGTCCTAATTATATATTTTTATTTAGCATAGGAGAGGATGAGAGATGACTGAATACAATAAAAAGGAAATGGAAAGTCAATTGCTTATTAAAAGATAGTCATATTCACCTGAGATTGTGTTGATAGAATGGGATAACATTATGCTGCAAAAAGAAGTTAGGGCTTGGTTTGCCAAAAATTTTGATACAACCCAAGACTTCCACTTGGGGTTAACAACTTATGTTAGACCTATAGTAAAATAATCATACATAGGAAGATGGAATGAGCTCACTCCCAAGCTAAAAATTAAAGATCCATATTCCCCTTTCAATTTAAAGGCATCATTTGATAGAGTCATAAGATATATTCTGCTTGTAGGTGAAATGGAAACTGTTGAGCATAAAATTATATCCTCATCTATTTTGGTATCTTATTCTACATTGGAAAGATAAAAATCCATTATATGAAGCTAAGGAGGTCAAAAACTGGTAGCTATATGAACAAGGGCATGGATTTTATGCTCACTTATCAAGTGGTGCCATGAAGCTTATGGATTTCAAAACTATTTGTGAATATGAAATGAGCAAGTTTATTACTTTAGGATGAGTAAGGTCATGATGAGCCCCAGAATTGTCATGTTTTTTTACTCATCTATCATGCTCATCCTTCTTGTTTATCATGCTTCTTAACTACTTTCCCATACGTTTTTATCCTCAAACAACCATAATCTTGTAATATGCATTATATGCTCATAATATTTGAATAGTTATAACTTTGTTTTGGAATTAAGTATAAAATAGTTATCTTCTACTATAAGATGATTTTCTTTATAATGTGTTTTAAAGATGTTTTAAAGTAATAGGTATATAGCGCAGACCATCCTGAAACAAAGGGATCTCATCACATGGACACATCCTATAGTCATTACATAACCAAAGCTGTGAACAAATAAAATTTGATTCCTAATTAAAACAACTCACATAAATGATAACAACCTCCATGGAGTGTAATAAGGATTATATTAAATACTGGAATAGCTTTGTTTGTCTTGAGGCAGTATTACAAGATTCACATGAACAATGACCTTAGTAAAAGAAACCAATTTCTGTTATCATATAGTCAAATTTTTCTTAGTTTGGAAGGTATATTGTTTTGTATAAAATAATATCCCCTATATGTATGTATGTATGTATGTATGTATGCATGCATGCATGCATGCATGTATGTATGTAACAGTAGGGTTGAGAGGTATGTAGAGATAAATTAGATAAATATATCAAAATTCTATTTTCTAAGATAGTTGCTATTGTAATTTATTTATAGTGATTCTTTATTGCATTTTGATTAATATGAACAATCATTTTTGAGTCCATTTCATTATTGTAAGACGAAGGATTGAAGATAGATTCGGAAGGAGGAAGGGCCCCCTTTGGAATTATTGTATAGAAAATCCAACCCATTAAATAACTAAGCATATTATTTAGTTTATTTATGTGTTATGCATTTTATTTTTGAATTGTGTTTGGTTTTTCATAGAATTGTTTTAAGGAAGCTTCCAAAGATAAAATAAGTGTAATAATTTAATTTATATTATTTTATGAGTGTTAAATTCTATCATTCCATCTCTTGTATGGTTTTTAGTGTCTTATAGTACAAATAAGAGAAGGTCAAATTAGAAGATTGAGTGTGCACATATAATGACATCATCATATCAAGTTTATGTCCTCGAGTTGACAATTGAATGAAAGTAGAAGATACAGGTATATGGTAAATCTCCTTATTCATTTTAACCAAGAAAATTATATTTGATTATGAATATACTACTATTTGGGTCATATCTAAGATCTATAATCATTGGTTTTGGATTCAAGAGGTAGTCCTTTATGAATAATTATTAACACCAAAAACTGTGTTAAACCTCCCTAAAACCCTAATAAGGACCCAATGTGAAAAATATTGTTAAAATAATTTTATAATGTATTAAAATTTATAGATAATATATTATATCATGTATTAAACTCTCCCAGGTATCTCTTGGTGGTGGTCATTAGTCTAATGAGAGAGAAAATGCACAGATACAAGCTTGTTTGTCAATAAATTATTATAGCTCTCAAAATCTGTATTTTTTAAGAAAATAAAATGGATGGGAAAATAATATAGAGAATAATTTTTCATGTCCATGATGATTTATGGATATGTTATATCCTTCAAATTTTATAATTTGGTCATCCAAGTTAGCAAGTCGTAGACATACCTAATGGTACAAATAGTGCAAGACCCAAGCAGAGATGAGAAGATGGATTTGAAGGTCTGAGCATATCAGATTAATTAAAAAAATTACATAAATATTTTATTTATTAATTTTAATTAATTTTCATAATTGGAATAAGTTTTGGAGGTCAATGAATATGGTGAAAAAGTTGTTCATAAAATGACCCATCTAGTTCAGATAAGACTGTGTGATATAAGGTCAAGAAATTAGTATACAAGACCTATATTTACCATTATAACATATGATATTTATATTTTAGGATGTTTTATATATATATATATATATATATATATATATATATATATATATATATATATATATATATATATATATATATATATATATATATATATATAATATGACCATTTACATGTATTATGATTCATAATAAGTGTCTACATAGGTGTTGGAGGTCTAAGTCACCATGACTAGTTTTTGAGTTAAATTGGCAGTTCTAAGTGAGTGAGTTATAGAAATGTTCATAAGACTTTATCTCCTAAGTGAAAGTGTTAAAATAATTTAGTGATGACCTTTATGTAATGTAAAAAATATATACATGCTTAATTTGTCATATTTTAGTATCTTAAGGGTGTTTAAGCTTCATTTTTGCAAGATAAATTTTTTAGGTACACAGGTCTAATAAGATAGTTTGTCCTAAAAGAGATTTCATAGTATAAGTGAAGGATACAAGTATAATAAATCATGTATAAGGTTATTATAGGTATTATATAATGTATTTAATGGCTATTTATTGTTTTATAAGGCCATTTGGGCTGAAGAGGATCAATCTTTGATGCTAAGAATATTGACCTAATGCAATTAGGTCTTCATGAGACCTAAAAGAGAAATGAGGCCTAATTGAATTGTTGAAAACTAAAAGGGATTCAAATAAAAATTTGATCATATTAATAATATTTTATAATATATTTTTTGTGTCCAACCTAAGAGTTTGAAGGTGTGTGTCTCACCAAGTGATGTGTGACCATGAAACTTATATATATACAAAGTAGTTTAGTCATATTTTTATATAAGCAATAAAATCAAATAAAATATTGCTTGGTAGAGTAGAAGTAGGTCTTGAAATGAGAAAAAAATACAAAATCATAGGTGTGGTGATCAAAATTTCATGGGGTAGATGAGTTAGTATTGAGTCACCTAGGGAGTTGGTGTTTCCTTCCAAATAGGTGCTTGTTAAAACCTAGGCAAGTGGGTGATTGACTTCATTGGGATTGGTGCTCCAAGATGATTTAGTGCTCAACATAATTTGGTATTTTTTTTATATTATTGTATTCTAGTTACAATTATCACAGTGGGTTTTCTTTCCCTTGAGGATTTCCCACTCATACGTATGTTTTATTGTGTTATGCTCATGTGAATGGTTCTTTATGAATTATTATATCACTATCTTGTTTTCATACTTCAATAAATGTTAATGGATAATTGAATGAAAGTTTTCAAACATTGATTTACCACCCCCTAGTGATTATGATTACAATAAGGTTCTATCTTCCCTTCTTAGTTATTCATCATCCAATTTATTATCACACACATCCCCCTAACACCTGAAGTGACTAATCCATATTGGTAGGAGTAGGCACCTTAGCCTTTTCTACAACCAACATTTTAATGAGAATAGGTATTCATTATATAAAATTACCTCTAATTCCTATCATAAATAGATCATGTTTAACCTTGAATTTAATGTATCCCTATCCAAAAAATTTAGTGATGTATCCATTGATGGTAGTTTTTATCCAATGAATTATTTTACAAGTCTAATCATTATCTAAATTTTGTAGATTTTCTAGTCTCTCTTCCATCTAAACTAATAATTTTTTTCTCTCAATTGAAAAATAGTAGTATTCAATTATTGATAACCATGTAACTAGCAATCCAAGAAAATCACACCAAAATATATCATATCTTTCACCGTCTATATATTCATAACTGACTTATTTCATGGATATTCCTATCCTTTTTATGTTTTCTTATACAGATTTAAAAAATAAATCATTGAGTTATCATTTCAAGAATAGTCCACACTCATCACACCATTGTTAGCATATGTTCTTTGAAAACCCATCTTAACATCCTAATTTATGGGTATGTGTGAATTAGGATATAATTACATAATAAAACCAATCTTTATTTGGTCTAGAACTACTTATTTATCTAGATAATCATAGACTAAATTTTGAATAACACTCATTATTATTAAATGATTAAACATATTTGAAAAAAATAGAGCATTCATTGTGCACATAAAAAGTAAAAAAGACATTCGGGAAAACCATTATTAGATATCTACATTAATCTCTATCTTTTTAGAACATCTTTCCATTATAACTCATCACTATTTATATAGTCTTACAATGCATTATCACTTCACATTTCATCCTTTTGGTTAAATCTTGAATTATTTTTTTCACATTCCATAGACATTAGAATACATACATAGGATGAATACGTAAAAAAATAAATATGTTATACACATTGATATCCATCACACACTTGTCATGCATTTACACTATGATTTTATAATTATATTCTAATATCAACAACTTTGATGGTTTTGCTTTGAGTTTTGGTAGTTTTTTTGGGAGTGATTTTTCCATTTCTTTATATTTCTCATTCATGTTTTTGGTTAATTTATGAATTTGTCTTTTTTCTGTACAACAAATTTTTTTTGTTTAACAACAAATCTATTTCAAATTATTTAATTTTTCTATTTTGGGTTTATTTATTTCTTTTTTTTTAGCTAACTTGAAGGTTTCATCTTGTCAAATTAAGTATATATAAACTATTAATGGTTTTGTTTAGGACCACATGGCAAATACTTAAGAAGCTAATTGTTTCTATGCAAAATTGCTTTCTACATTCAAAGAAGAAATAAAGAAACTAAAGGAAATGGTCAAGGCTAGAAGTACCTGATAAAGTCGAGCGCACCGAAATCAGACGTTGGAAGATTCTCCTCTTTGGCTGTGGAGGAATGACACCTGCGAAGAAAAGAGACTAAAACACGGAAAAACGTTAGTCAAAGATATGGTGGGTTGTCAGGCGAATGCCCGATCCCAGAAGTACGAAGACTTCCTAGAAGGATATCAACCCACTGATAAAAAAGCAGAATATTGGATGAAAGTAGATGATAATGAAAGATAAAATGACAGAAATAAATGACAAAAAATAAAATGCGTACCTGATATGCAGCACTATTCTACACAGTCACCAGCATCAGTCTCTGTGGTGCCGGCGTCGGTCTGGGAAGGTGCCGACGTCGGTCGGGGTAGTGACCGGCGTCGGTCGAGACAGGTTTCGGACGAGTTGCAGAGGGTCTGGGAGAGTCGGGACAGGGTCTTGACAGGGTCGGGACAAGGTCTGATAGAATCAAGATAAGGTCAGGACAGGGTCTGGATAAGGTAAGGTCAGGTTTGGACAGAGTCTGGGGGTTTTAGTTGAGTCTGGACTGAGTTATGGATTCAGATAGTGGGCAGGGATGTAAAGGAGAGATTCAGAACTTGGGTCTGTGGTTTGAAGCTTCGGGATGACAGAAATAATGAACAAAGAATAATCAAAAAGAAATGAAAATAAACAGAGAAAATACTTACCTGTCAGAAGATGTGATGAAAGCCATAGTTGAAGTTGTCTGTGCAGTGCCGGATTGAAACGAATGCAGAGTGGTTGATGCCGGAGTGTTGATCGCGAGAGTGTTGATTGCCAGAGTCTGTGGATGTCAAAATTCGCAGGTCGATTGAGTGATTGATCGGGTTGATTCGAAAAATGGTTGAATAGCCTTCGGGATTGATCGGCGGATGCTGATGAAGGCAAGGGACGGTTCGACAACCGTTTCAGGAAACCGATCGGGAACCGAATGGTAACTGATAACGGATAATGGTAAGGTGACCGACGTCGGCAGGATTGCCGACATCGGTCGATAAGTGACCGACGTCGGTGACATTGGCCGGATAAAGACCGTCGTCGGCAGATGCACAATGGGGATAGAGTCTAGCTTTAGCTCTGTGCTCATTTTTACATGCTGCCAGGGTCAAGGTTGGTGGAACAAGTGATCGACAAGGGTTAAATAGGCGAAGAAGAATAAGACGGGGAATGACCAGGGGAGTCGACACGATTTTGGTGTCTACATTTGCCCCTTTTTGTCTTGTTGGTTGTTTTGGATGAACTGCAAGACAAAAACAGGAGTGATTGCCCCAGGTGAGGGATAAGGTTGATTTCATCTTGTTGGTTGTTCGAATGAACTGCAAGACAAAAATAGGAAGCGGATTGCCCCGAGTATGGATAAGGTATTCCCCCTCAAAGTAGGAGTCAAGGGAAGGGAACCGGGAATCGGGTGCGGATTTGACAAAGAGTGGAGGAAAAAGGGGTGAGGGTGAATGCTGCAAAGGTCATGATTGCGCGTATACCACTGCACGAGAGGGTCAGGTCAAAGTGTCGCAGGTCAAGGGTTGAGGAGTGCCAAAATCAAAGTAATCGGGCCCCAGCATTTAGGCGTCTGCTAATCGGGTCACTCAATCTAAGCTGGAGCTCCAAATGGGTCATCGCGTTCCAGGTATCCAGGGCTCAGGAAGTGCTCCCAAAAACATGAAAAAGTCACAAGTAGTGTGGATCAACCGGCTTGCGATCCTATACTTGTGAGGGTCCAAAAAGGTCTGCGCACAATTTTGCTAACCAGTCATGAGGTAGCATATATGCAAAAACAACCAAGGCAACAGTGTCTTGGAAGTGGTCGAGGTCAGAGGAGATAGGCATGATCTCCAATGGTTGGTGGTCGAGGAGAGGAATGGACAAAAGGAGGTGGCCGAGCTAACCCCAGAAGACCCCATGTCAACTGAGTGTTGCCTACATAGCCCTGGTGATAGGGCCTCAGGCCAATGTAGTTCTCCCTAGAAGGGAGGGAGGGTCAAAGGGATAAAATGGGTCGTGGTCAAGGACAAGGTTATGGTTAAAAGAAGGAAAGAAGGTTTGTCCATCAGAGAGATTCAGGTGGTTAAAATGGTTGATAGATTGGTCGTGGTTATGATGAAATGATGAGGAAAAAAGATGTTGCAGCCTTTTTCAAATGGTGTATTCTGCAACATTGGTTGAGGGGTTTTTCATCCCTAGCAATATTCCATATTCGTGATGGATGTATGCTAAAAATGAATTGAGGTTTATTTATGCTTCAGCAAGTATTGGTTTATGCTGAACATAAATTGTGGCAGGTTGATAGTTTCCATGTGTATTGGTGTCCATAGAAACTAGGATGAATAGGCTATGGGAGTGGTCTAAAAAGAGAGTTGAGTTGAGTCGATTGACAAGTGATGAAGGTGAATGTGACCAAAGTGTAGAAGAAGTGAAAAGCATATTGCTCTTTTATTGACAAGGACCAAAAAGATAGCATAGATAGGGGTTATGAGAACCAAGAGCCCCATTCATGTGTGACGTCGTTGACCGTAGTGATGTTAGAGCGGTAATCGAATCACTTAGACATTAAAGTGAGCTCGAAGTCCCTTGAGCAGGTGATAGGAGGAGGAAGGAGGGTAACCCATTTTAAGATCAGAGATAACTTTGCCCCTTTTTATAGGAGACCCTGAGACAACTATAAGTCAAGTCCATGACTCTTTTTTTTTTTTTTTTTTTTTTTTTTTTGGCGCAGACTGATCAATGCGGGAAGCCTGCATAGAGATGTCATTTGCTTGGTGGTCAGGTTGTGAAGCTGATCAATGCGGGAAGCTTCTAAAATAATGTTGTTTATTGCCAGATTAGTCATAGCCATCCTTCGAGGGAGTGGTCTAGATTTTTGTTTAATATAAGGGCTTTTGAATAGCTGTCCTTCGAGGGAGCAGTCTATTAATTACAGCAATGATAGTACAGCTGTCCTTCGAGGGAGCAGTCTATTTTTTTTTTTTTTTGATTTGATATTGATATAGTGACCATGGATATTGTGACATCTTGATTTGTTTTTATAAAAATGTGAGTCATAGACAAGATTATAGAAGGTCAAGGGCTCCCTTTTATTAGGACAAAGCATCCATACAGCATAAAAGGGTTATAGGAATTGTTAAGAGGAATAGGGTTGAAAGGAAGTAGGATTAAGAGGATGGGAATTTCTCAAGGGATGAGCTCAAGTTAAGTGTCAAGTGGACGAGTACTCGACTAGCAGTAGAACGGTCGTAGATGCAACGCATTAAGAGGCTCAGGTTCTGGTCGTCCATCAAGAGAAGACAGATGGTAAGTCCCTGATCCATACTTGTGCGTGATAATAAAAGGTTCAAGCCAATTAGGATCAAACTTGCCTCGTTTACTTCGCTCCATATTGGTCACGTGTTGATTCTCTTTGAGGATGAGGTCTCCGATATTGAAATCTCGTTCTTGCAGATTTTTGTCATAGGCGTGCTTGATGCGACGTTGATAGACATGGAGATGATTAAGGGCAGCAAGATGGCGTTTGTCAAGTAACTCAAGTTGAGCTAAGCGATCTTGACGAAAGTCATCGTTGGAAAGGATATCATGTAGAGAAATGCAGAGAGACGGGATCTGTACTTTAAGAGGTAAAACAGACTCTGTTCCATACATGAGAGAAAAAGGGGTAGCACCCGTGGAGGTTCGGATGCTAGTGCGGTAGGCCCACAAAGCGAAGGGAATGTGAATGTGCCAATCCCTGCCTTTGTCACTGACCACTTTCATGAGAATTTTGGTGAGAATTTTGTTGGAAGCCTCGGCCTGCCCATTTGCTTGTGGGTAGTAAGGCGAAGAGAAACTGAGTTTGATGCCGAAGGAGTCGCATAGCTTTTGGACAGTTTTGTTTTTGAAGGACTTGCCGTTATCAGTGATGATTTTATGAGGGACACCGAAATGACAGATGATGTGGGTGTTGATGAAGTCGATGATCTTGTCAGCGTTTGTGGAGACGAGAGGAATGGCTTCCACCCACTTGGTGAAATATTCAGTGGCTGTGATGATGGATTGATGATGAAGAGACGAATGAGGGTTAATCTCACTGATGAGATCTAAACCCCACTGAGAAAAAGGCCAGAAATTCTGAGCAATTTGTAAGGCGTGACTGGGGAGATGAAGCAAGTTAGAGTGCTGCTGACACTTGATGCAACGTCGAACATAATCGCTACAGTCTTGATGAAGGGTAGGCCAATAATAGCCCAGATGAAGGATGCGCTTGGCAACCGAATTCCCACTGAAATGTCTGCCACAAATCCCATTGTGGACTTGCTGAATGGCTTGAGATGCTTCAGTGGAGGTGAGACAGCAAAGAAGGAGGCCGTCGAAGCCTCGCTTATAGAGAAGACCCCCTAGCATGGTATAATGAGCAGTACGCTTGATAAAAGCTCATCGTGCATTACTAGAGAGGTTGGGAGGAATGACAGAGAGAGATAAGAAGTCTACAAGTTGCTTATACCGAGCATCTTGTGGGCTAGGGTCTATAGTGTTGACATGATGAATGTGAGGAGAGATATATGAAGGCAACGGCACACGACGCACCGTGACAAAGAGTCTGGATGCAGATGAGGAAGATGGGATATGTGAAGCAAGAGAATCCATGGTGTCAGCAAACTTATTCATGGATCGAGGAACAGTCTGCAGGAGGAAATGGTCGAAGGATGCAAGGAGAATGTCAACACGGTTTTTGTACCTTTGTAAAATTTCATTTTTATAGAGGTATGAACCGT
The DNA here is from genome assembly GCA_037957365.1 of Torreya grandis. NCBI lineage: Eukaryota > Viridiplantae > Streptophyta > Pinopsida > Cupressales > Taxaceae > Torreya > Torreya grandis. The sequence continues at coordinate 327,027 of JARHVA010006588.1, read as the reverse complement.
TGACCTGATTGATGACGAGCTGCGAGTCACCAAAGATGCTGATGGACTTGATGCTAAGAGAGAGGGCGGTCTGAAGTCCCAAAATTAAGGCCTCGTATTCGGCCATATTATTGGTACAATCAAAGTCAAGTTTAAAAGACAGAGGCATGGGCTCCCCTTCGAGTGGGATGAGAATGACCCCAGCACCTCCACCTAGTTGACATTTGGATCCATCAAAGAACATAGTCATCTGATAGGTGGTGTCGTCGGAGGAAAGAGCAGCGATAGACTCGTCAGGGAACTCACACTGTGAAGGTTGATTGTCAGGAAGAGGGGCATCTGCTAGTTGATCAGCGATGGTTTGCCCCTTGATAGATTTCTGCTAGATGAATTCGAGGTTGAACTCAGCAAGCAACATGAGCCACCGAGCCATACGTTGATTTTGATATGGCTTGGAGTGCATATACTTGAGAGGGTCGGTGTGGGTGATGACAAAGGTTTTGTGACTGAGAAGATAGTGGCAAAGCTTAGTATCAGCAAAGACTAACGCCAAACAGAGTTTCTCAATATGAGTATACTGAGTTTCATAGTCGACCAGTGTTCGGCTGATATAATAAACGGCTTACTCACGGTGATGCTCATCTCGGTGTGCGATCATGGCACCTAACGAATGGTGAGTGGCTGAGATATAAAGGTAGAAGGGTAGGTCATCTTTAGGTGGAATGAGAACTGGTGGAGAGACCAGATAGCATTTTAAGGCTTCAAAAGCCTCTTGACAGTTCTTATCCCATGTAAAAATGATGTCTTTCTTAAGGAGATGATGAAAAGGTTGACAGCGGTCAGAAAGTTGTGAGATGAAGCGACGAATGGACTAGAGCTTGCCTTGCAAACTGCGAAGCTGCTTGAGATTGGTCGGGGGAGGCATTTCGAGGATAGCGCGAATCTTAGCGGGATCTATCTCGATGCCACAGAAGGAAATGATGAAGCCGAGAAGCTTGCCAGAGAGGAACCCAAAGACACATTTCTTGGGGTTAAGACGAACATTGTACTGAAGAAGATGAGAAAAGATGATTTTGAGAATGGTCAGATGGTCACGGCGAAGTTTGGACTTGCCGAGCAGGTCATCCACATAGTCCTCCATGATTTTGTGGAGGAGATCATGGAAAATGTAGGTCATGGCATGCTGATAAGTGGCACCTACGTTTTTCAAGCTGAAAGGCATGACTCGATAGCAAAAAGTCCCCCATGGGGTGATGAAAGTAGTCTTGTGCTGATCTTCTGGAGCGATCAAGATTTGATTGTATCCTGAAAACCCGTCCATAAGAGATAGCATCTCATGGCCGGCCGTAAGATCAACAAGCTGGTCGATGTTAGGAAGAGGAAAGTCGTCTTTAGGATAGGCTAGATTAAGGTCACGATAGTCTGTGTAGATCCGAATCCCCCCAGTTGCCTTGGTGACTGGGATGATGTTAGAGACCCACTGTGGATAATCGATGGGCTGGATGAAGGAGACAGAAAGAAGGTGCTGAAGCTCCTCTTTGACAAGGAGAGCAACGCGAGGATGCATCTTTTGAAGCTTTTGCCTGACAGGCTTAGCCTCTAGTTTGGTGACAATGTTATGGGTAACGATGGTGGGGTCGATGCCAGGCATATCACTGTAAGTCTAGGCAAAGGCCTTGCTATGGTCGGAGAGGAACTGGGTATAGTCAAGCTGCTCCTAAGCATATAAAGATTGGCCAATCTTTAAGACATGAGGAACATCAGAAGAAGGAAGGTTGATGTCAATGGTTGATTCATTTAACATAACCTGGGTCTCAGAAGGGAGGGAGCGCTGGATGAAAGAATCGTCAGCGCCCATGTAAGAAAGAATGGCATCGTCGTCAACGCAGTGAACAGTGTGAATGGTTGCCGACTCATCTTCGATCATGCTGGGAAGAATGAGAGGGAGAGACTTGGATACCCCATTAAGCTGATAAGTCAAGGGGTCTAGACGGATGGTGTTTATGGAAAAAAAAAACTAGGAGGAATGGAAACCACTGACTCCATAGGTGAAGGTGGCGAAATAGGCGAGTGTGGAGGAGATTGGTCAAGGATTGGTTCAGGACAAAGGTCTACAGGGTCTTGAGTGGGGGCGTGATATCCCAGACCATACCGTTTCTTGGCATCGTCATCATTGAGCGGTTGGATAGGCTGATGGGAGCCCTACTCATAGCGTCCGAAACCAAAACCCTTCCATGCACACCTGTAAAGGTAAGTGTGTACAAAGGCGGGGTTGCCAAGAAATGAGAAATCTAATGTGAAAGGTTGAGGTGAAGAAAGAGGATTACCGTCAATAGGAGCTTGATTAAGCCCCCCATAGATGAGGTTGGTGCGGAGGTGAGGGGGACCATAAGGTATGATCATCCCTATCTGATGGTCGTAGCTGGGGCTGTGATGAAGGCGTCCATACTCTTGTGGAGTTTGGAACATGTCTAAAGCCAGTAAGCGATACTCTCCCAATGAAAGTCTTTGGAAGACGTCTTCCATGGGGTCTGTGGTTGTCGCTTAAAGGGGAGGTGTAAGGGCGACTGCCTGTTGTGAACTGGTCGAAGCTTCCGCGGATGGAGGCGGTGCCGGGGTTGATGGCTTGATAGGAATGAGGACATCGTTTGGACGGTAGGTGGTGTTGCATGTTTTGAAGGGCAAAGGGTCAGCTAGAATGGTGTGGACTTATCCGTCATGCTCAAACTTCACACAATGGTGCAGGGTGGAGGGTATATAGGCCATGGCACGGATCCAAGGTCGGCCCACCAAGATGTTGTATTGGAACTCTCCTTCGATGATGTAGAAGAGCTCCGGGACTGTGCGTGGACCAACGTGAATATGAAGGATGACTGTGCCAATGGTCGTGGCAGTAGTGTCATTAAAAGAGTGCAAGATTGCATCAGTTTTGGAGACGCAATTCTTGGGAAGAGCCAACTGATCAAAGGCATGGGTGGAGATGATGTTGATGCTAGCGCCTCCGTCGATCATAATGCGTTTAATGCGTGTCTGATCGATATAGGCAGTGATGAAGAGGGCAGCGTCCTGATCTTCCGTGTTGGATGTGGGAATCTCAGAATCGCTGAATGTGATGGAGGCAACAGGGGCTAAGGAGTGGACAAGGGCAGCAAGTGGTTGGAGATCCTCGGGTTGGACCTCCACTACCTGCAGGGCTTGGATGAGGGCCTGACGATGTTGGGGCGAGGTTTGGATGAGATCGTAGAGCGACATCTTCACAGGTGTCTGGTGAAGCTATTTCAACATGGAGTCATGGATTGGTCCGGAAGAAGAAGAAGAAGAAGAAGAGGGTTGAGGCGCGCCAAGGATAGAAATCTTAGGCTTAGGTAGTTGAGGTGGATTGACAAAAGGGTAAGTCCAAGGAATGGCAGCTTTTTCTTTCGCCTTGTCCTTCTGTGATCTAGTGGTGATGTGAATGGCATTGATTTCAAAGATGGGAGGTGAAGGTGATGAAGGGGTTGTAACCGGTTGATGAGATGTGGATGGGTTTGAAGAGGTTGAAGGGTTATGAGAAGGAGTCGGGGGGTGGTCGAAAGTGTCCTCAAAGAGAAGAGTGTCTTTCTCCAGATAACGGTGAATGACAGCCTTGAGGGCATAGCAAGTCTCGGTGTCATGTCCTGGTGTACGATGATATAAACAAATCTTCATGTCATCGAACCAGGAGGGTTTAGACCCGAGAGGTTGAAAGGGCTTGATGGGTGGAAGAGTTATGCTAGAAGTTTGCAAAATTCATTGCAAGATCAAAGAGTATGAGCCCACTAAAGGGTCTGTGCTCATCGATGTTTGCGATGTCAGTGACTTTTGCTTGGGCAAAATTGGAGGGGGTTTTCGTACCACCTTCTGGGTTGATGGTGCGATGACAGGCTAAGACGGTACACTCTTCATGAGAGGTATCGCCCTTTTGGGAGAGGGTAGGCTAGCGGTAGGTAAAGGAAGCAAAGGAGGCAACCGGTTTTGATTAGAGGTTGAAGCAGGAAGGACTCTGGTTAGGGTTGAAGGATGCGGACCCAAAATGGAGGGCAATGGTGACGGAAGAGGAGGCGTTCACCTCTATGGTTTGGCAATCTTTTGTGATTTAGGTTGAAGACTACTATTGATTAAAGTCTGGGTTAAGTCCACCTTCACTTGTGGATGAGTGAAGTTGGAGATGGGGCGAACGCCAAGTGTTTTGATAGGTTTAGGCGGAGTAGATGAGGGTTTTGGTTTTGATGAAGTTGATGAAGATGTAGACGGTTTGGAAGTGGAGATCTAATTTTTGTTGATAGTCTTAGGAGGTTCTGCCATGGGAGGATTAGCAGCATGAGATGAGAGGGCCCGGGCTTGTTGAAGAGCTGTGAGACGATCCCACAATCCCTGATGTTCCACTTTCCTAGAAGGGAGAAGTTTGAGTCTCTCCACTAGTCGGGAAAATGGCTGAGAAGATGCGGGATGAAGTTTGGTCTCTTGAGAAGACGTCGACGGTTGTGGGACTGAAGGTGAGACGGGTGTAGTAGTCTTGGGCCCAAAACATGGTGAAGTCGTGACAGGTTCATGTTTGGTTGGAGACGAAGGAGAGATGGGTTCTTCCCTGGGTGGAGAAGAAACTGGAGAATGAAGCTCCTCAAGCAGGGAAAGGGCAGGGATGATAGTGCCCTCCACTTGTGGTCGAGGAGTAGGAAAGGTTGGGTCCTCCATGGGCAACAAGAAGGAAGATGGTGAGACTGGCGGTGCTGGTAAGGTCGAGGCGTCCTCCAAAATGAGAGAAGTTGAGGGAGAACTAACCGGTGAAAGAGGTTTGTCCACATGTGATGGACTGATGGATGAACTCACCTCTTGGGGATGGTTAGAAATGAGGGGCGAGACCGTATTGACTATTCGAATATTATGTTCATGGGTATTGTCAGTCAAGGTCTGGACGTTGTTTTGGGTTGGTGGATGATTGGGGAATGGTTGTTTGAAGATATCGATACCCTGATTAGGAGGGGCATTAGGATTGTCAAGGATGAGGTCACCCTTTTCCAACATGTCTTGGACTATGTTTTTAAGGGTTTTACAGTTGCCCGTGTCATGACCTTTAACACGGTGGTAGTGGCAGAAGTCATCTTCCCTATACCACACAGGGATGGCGCGTGAGGGATAAAATTGTGGTGGAGGTCGGATCTGAGGGAGATTGATGGCCCCTTGTTTGATGAGTTTTTCCAGCACAGATGCGTATGATTCTCCAAGTGGAGTAAACTGTCGCTGTATGTATCTCTGCTGAAATTGATGAGTGGCGCTCATAGATGTGGATGGTTCAGGTTGATTAGTTGAAGGCGAAGAGGAAGAAGATCTAACAACCACAGCATTTGCTGAAGCTTTAGATTTAGGATTGGATGAGGAAGGCTTAGAAGAGGGGTCATTAGTTTTGGAGTTGGGATTCTTACTCCGCAACTTGACTTTATTCTCCTCAACGGCACGTAACTCAAGTTTACGAGCCATCGTGAAGGCTTCGTCAAAAGTGCGGAAGGTTTGAACCCTCAAGGTAGAAGAAATATGTCTAGCGCAGGCTTGAGAGAAAATTTCAATAAGCTCAGGCTGAGGTAAGGAAAATGAAAGTTGATTGATAAGGCCCCTCCACCGAGCGACGAAATCAGCAATAGATTCATCCTCGAACTGGCGAATAGAATAGAGGTCTGTGATAGAGACCTTCTTGGTGATATTGATGGAGAAATGATCGAGGAAGAGCTGGGCCAGCTGAGTGAACGTGAGGATGGAATGGCTAGGAAGAGAGCTGTACCAGTCAAGTGCAGCACCCGAGAGAGACATGGGAAACGTGCGTAAGAGTAATGCATCATCGTGGGTGATAAGGTAACAGGCGTGTCTGAATGCCCGTAAATGTTGTTTTGGGTCTTCCTTGCTCTGGAAATGAGAAAACTTAGGAAGTTCCCACTGGCTGGGATATGGTCTGATGGGGACAGAAGGATGGATGGGCTCGTTGCAGATTTGTTCGTACGAGAGAGTGTTGCGCGAGCCGGTAACGGAGGTCTCTAGGTTGGACATTTTATCCATTAGCATCTTGATAATATCTACTGACGGATTGGTGGGTGGAGCGCCTCCTAGATTGTAAGGCGCTTGAAAGAGGCTGGAAGAGGTATACGACGTAGTCAGTTGTACCAATAAGGGCGCAACGTACGAATGACTAGTCGTAGGGACAGAAGAAGTGACTAAGGATGGTTGGATGGAAGGCATGGCTAGGTTTGATGTTATCATGGGAGGTTGGCTAGAGGTAACGTGGGCCAATGGATAGGTAGCCACCCTAGTGTTGATAGGAGTAAGGGTGGGCGGAATAGAGACGACCAGGTTTTGAAAGGGGGTAGAAAGTGGTTGAGTGGACTGAGATTGATAGGGGGCCGAAACCCCAGTGAAAGTGGGCCCAACGATGGAAGGAGAGGCCACACTTGGATGGTTGGTAAAAGGTTGGTCATTGGTTGAGGCAACAGCCTGGGTGTCTAAGGGTTGGACTACGGATGTCGTTGATACGACCGCAGTCTCGAGGAGAGAAGTCGGCATTCCATAAATTGGATTGCCAAAGGGGTCTCGCATTTGGCTATTCACGAGATAGTGTTGTAAGGCTTTGGTATTGAGGTCCAAGAATCGTGCGAAATCTTGGTCCCCTTCTGAGATAATAGGTGTTTGGGTCGGAGATGGTTTGGTAGGAGTTCTTTCAGTTTCCGAGTTGAACTCCATTATAGGACTGGTTGTAGGCGGGGTAGATGGAAGAGGATGGTGCCTCGCGTGATCGACTAGAGCCTTGGCTTGGCTACGAGTCAGAACCATTCAAGGCAAGGACGAACGTCCTCACAAGCTCAAACAAGCAGATAAGAACTAAAAAGATGAAGACACAAGCAGATCCTAAAACCCTAGAAGTAAATTATTAGGATTATAGTGGCTTATGCCTTAGAATGTGTGTAGAGGAAGATTGGCTTTGTGAGTCGGGTCCTAGAAGAAGCAGTCTATGGAGGGTTTCAGGTTTTGTTATGGTGCTCAATAAATCTGTGTTAGCTTCCGTACAGGCCTGGTGCTAAGGAGCAAGCTCCCCTCACTTCACGATTCCAGTGGTTAGCTGGTTTCGCTTAGCCAAAATATACTTCCACTAGAGTTTATCCTCCGCCAGAGAACGGAGTGGGCTTCCCCCTTGGTGATGAAATCCAAGTAGGGTCATCGAGACGGGTAAGGTATCTGCTGGGGGATGAAATCCCAGTCAAGCCTTGTCTCAAGTAAGTTAAAATGTTTGTTTTGTGCAGGTGGTTTGGTCGTGTAACATCAAGTGATCTAGATTAATTCAATATGCGGTTTAATTACTATGTGTGGTCTAAGAGATGCAGGCAAACAGAAATGAATGCAAAGTGTTTTAATGTCCAAGTTGAAATGTTTGTTCGTATGAAAACGAATGGAGAAAGAGTCGAAGAATATGAGTTTTAGCTAGTCTAGAAGTGCAAGAAAGAAAGAAATGTTCGTTTTAGTCCAGCTTATGATGTCGTTTAAGAAGAGACGAAAGGAGGCAAAAAGGAAGAAACCTAATGCACCTAAATGAACGAAAGAAAGAAAGAACCCAAGGAGGACCTAGGGTCCCACCGGGCGTGCCAGAATGTTTCTATGCAAAATTGCTTTCTACATTTAAAGAAGAAATAAAGAAACTAAAGGAAATGGTCAAGGCTAGAAGTACCTGATAAAGTCGAGCGCACCGAAATCAGACATTGGAAGATTCTCCTCTTTGGCTGTGGAGGAATGACACCTGCGAAGAAAAGAGACTAAAACACGAAAAAACGTTAGTCAAAGATATGGTGGGCTGTCAGGCGAATGCCCGATCCCAGAAGTACGAAGACTTCCTAGAAGGATATCAACCCACTGATAAAAAAGTAGAATATTGGACGAAAGTAGATAATAATGAAAGATAAAATGACAGAAATAAATGACAAAAAATAAAATGCATACCTGATATGCAGCACTGTTCTGCACAGTCACCGGCGTCGGTCTCTGTGGTGCCGGCGTCGGTCTGGGAAGGTGCCGACGTCGGTCAAACTGTCGGTGTCGGTCGGGGTAGTGACCGGCGTCGGTCGAGACAGGTTCCGAATGAGTTGCAGAGGGTCTGGGAGAGTCGGGACAGGGTCTTGATAGGGTCGGGACAAGGTCTGATAGAATCAAGATAAGGTCAGGACAGGGTCTGGACAAGGTAAGGTCAGGTTTGGACAGAGTCTGGGGGTTTTAGTCGAGTCTGGACTGAGTTATGGATTCGGATAGTGGGTAGGGATGTAAAGGAGAGATTCAGAACTTGGGTCTATGGTTTGAAGCTTCGAGATGACAGAAATAATGAACAAAGAATAATCAAAAAGAAATGAAAATAAACAGAGAAAATACTTACCTATCAGAAGACGTGATGAAAGACATAGTTGAAGTTGTCTGTGCAGTGCCAGATTGAAACGAATGCAGAGTGGTTGATGCCAGAGTGTTGATCACGAGAGTGTTGATTGCCAGAGTCTGTGGATGTCAGAATTCGCAGGTCGATTGAGTGATTGATCGGGTTGATTCGAAAAATGGTTGAATAGCCTTCGGGATTGATCGGCGGATGTTGATGAAGGCAAGGGACGGTTCGAGAGACAGTTCGACAACCGTTTCGGGAAACCGATCAGGAACCGAATGGTAACTGATAACAGATAACGGTAAGGTGACCGACGTCGACAGGATTGCCGACGTCGGCCGATAAGTGACCGACGTCGGCGACATCGGCCAGATAAAGACCATCATCGGCAGATGCACAATGGGGATAGAGTCTAGCTTTAGCTCTGTGCTCATTTTTACATGCTGCCAGGGTCAAGGTTGGTGGAACAAGTGATCGACAAGGGTTAAATAGGCGAAGAAGAATAAGACGGGGAATGACCAGGGGAGTCGACACGATTTCGGTGTCTACACTAATTAAAATATATATATATATATATATATATATATATATATATATATATAATCATTTCTTTCATTTCAAATTATTGCTTAAGTTGGTTAATTAATTAATTAAGTTTTACTTTCTCATAAAATATATTTATGTGAGTTATAAGTTACGTATGCTCTTTCTACATCAAATTGGTGAAAATCCTTGGAAATCATAAACACTTATTATAACCTTTTATAGCCCAAGAATCTGATTAAATTATGTTGTTTCCTTGTACTACACTTGTGGTAATTTTTGGAAATCATAAATGATCTAATTCTTTTTATTTTCTATTTCTGGGGACTCTATCAATAGTGGATTTCATCACCATGTGGTAGGTCGGATCCCATGTACTGGTGGAGTATATAAATTGAGGATAATTGGTTTCAATTGTCTAAGTGATTATGTATTTTAAGCATACCATGATGTGAGGTTATTTCATCCTCCAATACTCAAAGTTTTAGAAACTATCTAAAATTTTATTTTTTTAGTGGCACTCTACTAAAATCCTATGGAAGGAGTGGTCACATGGGGACTAGAAAATTTATTGCATATCTTTAATCAATATATTCCATAGTCTATGGGTCTCATCATACCAAAAGGTATATAGAGGACATCCCTTAATTGAACTTTTGAAAATTATAAGCCTTAAGAAGTCATTCAGTCATTTGAATTGTGGTACACCAAAGAGGAATGTATTCTTAGCAAAGTTTCTCTCAATGTACCCATAAAACTAGGTTTATTGAGATATGGGTATGGCACTACCTCCATAGTCAGTGCTTTAGAATATTCGGCTAATTTTATTCAATGGGAAAGAAAGTATACATGAAATCCCACAAGTCACTCAAGACTCTATTCTATTTTTATTCTTTTCATGTAGTTTGCATGTTATTTTTTTAGTTAGAACTTGTTTGTTATCTTTCTTTTTTATCTCCTTGTGAAAAACTTGTAATTAAAAGATTTTTTGTGTGTTGAAAATCAAAGTTTGAAAATTTCATTTATTACTTTTTAAAAACAACCTTGTTTTCAAATCAATCAAAACCTTTTCCATAAAAGCTAAGTCAAAACAACTTGAACAAAATTGAAAAATAATTATATTTTCAAGTTGGAGTCATAAATTTTTTGATTCAATAACATAACATTTTAAGTCATGTCTTCAATCACTAGGCATAAAGCTTACTTAAACAATCCTCAATATAATCTAAATAGAAAATAACCCTTTGGAAATGACCTTTCCATTTTAAAAATCAAGAACATGTTGAGTTAAATGATAATGATAACCCACCTATCCAAGACAAAAGTCAAAAAAAACTTGAAAAACCTTGAAAAATAATTATGTTTTCAAATTGGAGTCATAATTTTTTTGAGTCAAGAACATAACATTTTAATTCATGTCTTCAATCACTAGGCATCAAGCTTACTTAAAAAATACTAAATATAATCCAAATAGAAAATAATCCTTTGGAAATGACCCTTTCCATTTTGAAAATCAAGAAGAACATTTATAGGTCAATGATAATGATAACCCACCTATCCAAGACAAAAGTGAAGCTGATGTTAATATACCTAAGGAACCACCATTTAAATTCATAGATTACCTCATATCAAATACAAATTAAGTCTTTATATGCCTTTTAGAGGTAGGAGATAAGTTCCCACCAAACATTGATCCTAATAACTTACCTAGGATCATTGATATAAGGTAACACAACCCCTCATAAAAAATATCAAATCTTAACTAGTAAATATGTGGTTAAGGATAAGGCCTTTATAGATTCATCCAATGAAAATCCTAAAATTGTCCCCCATGCCTATGTGTATAAGGGAAAATAAATTTTATACAACACATCAAAAATGCCTTTACCATAGTGTACCATGTTGAAAGGCTAAGCAAAGAGATATTTTATCTTCAATCCAACCTAACAAACAATCCTTCAAATCAAAAAATCAACAAATCAAACAATGTGGGTTATCTTAATAGAAATACATACAATCTAGCTTTATGGTCCTCCCAAACAAATCAAAATCAAAATCAAAACCAATCATAATATTTTCCACTCAAAAAAATAGCATTTATTCAAGAATGGCAAAACATGAAGGATAAAATCTAGGGATTGCAAGATGGAAGTTATTCCCCCCAAAAAAGCATAAGTTTGAAGAACTATGTCCATATCCATTTAACATAAACATGATGAAGTTACCTTTTCCTACTCATTTTAAACCTCTAAAATTTGACAAATATAAGGGGAAAGGAGATTTTTAGGGAACACATTAAATATTTTTACATGGCTTGTCAACAAGTCACTTATAGTGATAACTATCTACTTAGACTCTTTCCATGAAGCCTTAAAGGTCAAGACTTACAATGGTTCCTAAATATACCTAAGGGGTCAACCATTAATTTCACATATATTTATAAGAGTTTTATTAAAATAAAATCTTATAGTGTTGAACATGAATTGGCTATGTTGGACTTATTCAACACCAAATAATGTAATGAAAAGAGTTTCTCCTATTTCCTATAAAGGCATGCATTAGCAATTTGGTTTCCATGTTCACTTCCTGAAAAATAACTCACTATAATTTTCATAGAAAATATCAATCTTTAAATTTCCTTATAACTTCAACTCCATTGTGTTACTTTATTTGATGAAATAATTGAATAGGGAGTTCAAATTGAAAGGGCACTCATTAGAAAAGGCCTCGTCAAGATTTTCACTAAAGATAACCAATCAAAATGATAATCCCAAGTTTTTAAATAAGAAAAATAATGTGGTATGTGATGGTTTAACCTATGTCAAATAATTCCAAAATATCCAACCCATCATCAGAATTAGTGTACCTATCAGCTAACCTAAATAAGACTTTAGGAAAATAACTTATACCGCCTTGGGGTGCCACTTGAAGTAGTCTTTCACAAGTTTATAGCCACTAATATGATCACATTTATACACATAAAACCCTTTGATGAACATAATCCAAAACCTAAATGGTAAATATAAAATGAATATTTTTAATACCATAAGATCAAATGGCATTTCACAAATATATGTATGGACTTAAAAACTATGTCCAAGACTTAATTGATCATGGTGACATATAAGTATAAAATCATGTGTCCACATCTAATAATCAAAATTTATGGATATATCAATATCCCTTCTTGCAATATAAAAATTATACTAAACAAATCTCTAGATAAAAATAAGCTAATAATATCAATTAAACCAGTCATCCATTTGATTTATCGTCAATCATATCCAACATATGGATAATCATGTTTCTATCATTAATATCAAATCATAAGATTGTGTCATCACTATAAAGAACATGAAATCACCATTACAAGTGTTACTTTGTCCACTTTTTCAGGTAAGTCTAATATCATTGAGCAACTTGAGAAAACACAAGACCAAGTGTCTATTATGGACCTTCTCAAGACATCCACTATCTATAAGGACATTTTGTACAAAGCATTACAAGAGTCAAAATTCATAGAAAACATTAATCCATCCAAATTATAATCACTTTTAGGACATTTATCCTTTAATAATCAAGTTATTTTTTACCATACAAATATTCCCTCCATGAGTACATCCCATAACTTATCATTGTATATTAGAGTCATTATCTCCAAGAACAAAGTAAATAGGGTGTTTATAGGCAATGTGTTTGGCTTAAGTATTTGTATATTAAGTTTGATAAAACATTTGGGGCATTCAATAAGATCACTAGAGCCAAAACTATCACTACAAAAGACTATGATAATGTAGAATGTCAGTCAGTTCAAACTTATGGTGGGGCTTGTTATCCAATAAACCTTAATACATGTCATGTATCTTGATTTACAATCCAACTTACTCCTTGGTCATCCATGGATCCATTTCATGAACATCATTCCATCTACCCTCGACTAGTGTTTTAAGTTTTCTCACTCTGGTATGGAAGTTACTATTCATGGTGATCCTCAACCTTTTCAATATTACAAGCTATTAGAAGGGTGATACATAAATGCTAATATTTTACATCTACCCAAGATACTTATGAAACTAATTTGGAATCACCAAAGTTATTAAACTACATCCATATAGATGATCTACCTTTTACATCTACAAACCAACCATCTACATTTAAAAGTCAACTAACCACATCCAAGTCCATAACTCCACCAACTAGATTTACTATTGTGGATAAAGGTATGGGAGAGTATGAAATCCATGATGCCCATTATCTAGTAACAATACATATGTCTCACAATAACCATGGCAAGCCCCATCATAAGAAGTAATTATAAGTAGTCTGAGGTTTATAAAAACATCTTTTGTTAAAGGTAGATTCCTTTCCAAAAAACATATAGAAGACTTCAATCCTTCTTAGCTCTATAGTGATGAATTTTCCACGTGTTTCCAAGATAACTAATATCCCATACCCAAAGATATTAGTTGAAATATAATGAATTTTAAGGGTAAAGGCATTAGTATTCATGAACAAGGGCTTGTAGAACATATAATATCTGAAATAGACAAAGATTCTTGAGGTATTAGATTTAAATCACCTAGAGTGATCCTATATGATTACAATAGTGATTATTGTACGACATCTAATGAGTCCTATTTCGATACAAAAACAAATTCCATCTATATCCACTATGAATATCTTGTAGACACAAACCTTTTCCATGATACAACCATTTTGACCCTTGAGCTTACATATCCATAACTTATAACCTAGGACCGACAAAATCCACCCTCACTTGACCATTTTCAAAATGGTGAAGCAATTTATTAATTCATGAGAGTTAGATATGAAATTCCAATAGGGGATAATTAGAAATATTTTTCAATCCAATTAGAAAATTAAACCTACTTTAGAGATAATATCGATTGTAATCATCCATAGAGCAATAAAATCAATGTAATTAAGTCCTCTATAGAAATTTCAAATGACAAAACTCAAAAATCAACAAGACATTGATGAGGAACTTAATCTTCCTTTTCCTCCTAAAAAGTTTTAATAATATTCTACATTGTTAATAGAAAATAATATTGATGTAAACATTGGGACCAATGAAGAGCCTAAAAGATGTATCTTGTTGCATCCCTTGATCTTGAATACTTGACAATCCATATTCTCCTTCTCAAATAATTTTTACATGTGCTTTCCTAGTCATACACCTATATTCCTAAGTTGAACCCGTCACATGTAGTACACCATATTTTTCTTCACAAGGATTCTAAAATTATTAAGCAAAAAATAAGAAAAAAACATCTTAAATTAGCACTACTCATAAAGGAGGAATTGTAAAAATAGTTGGTATTCAAATTCATTATACCCATAGATTATTCAGATTGGATATCTAACATAGTGATAGTTAGTAAGAAACCAATAGGGATAAGATTTTTTATATATTTTCAAGACATTAATATATCTTATTTGAAAGATGACTTTCCAGTTCCAAACATCGACATGGTTTTAGACTCTAAAATAGGTCATGATATGTTGTCATTAATGGATTTTTTTTTGGATATAACCAGATCAAAATTACAATTAAATGCCATCATAAAATAAAATTCATCACATCTTGGGGAACATTTTTTCAGCAAGCCATGTCATTTAGTCTCAAAAATTCCAGAGCCACATATCAGTGTGTTATGATAGTCATTTTTCACAATATGCTTCATGATATTTTCAAAGATTATGTAAATGACATATTAGCCAAATATAGAATAAGAGCATAACATTCATAGTGCTATGCAATATTTTTGAATGGTTATTGGAATAAAAGGTTCACCTAAATTCAAATAAATGTGTTTTTAGGGTTACTTCATGGAAGCTTTTAGGTTTAATCATATCATGGTAAGGTTTAGAAGTAGATCTAGTAAAAGGCACAACTATAACAAAAATACCTCCACCTATTAATCTCAAATAGCTTTGTATTTAGTAAGGGAAAATTCAATCTATCCATAGATTCATATCTCAACTTGCATACATGTGCCACCTATTCACCTATTTACTCAAAGAGAATGTTGCTTTTAAATGGAATGAAGAATGCAAACAAGCATTTTTGAATCTGAAGAAATATTTATCAAATCCACCAATTTTAATAGCACCTACCCCAAGTAAACCTATATTGTTATATATTTTAACTACACAACATGAATTGGGGGAATTATTAGAGTAACATGATCATTTGACATAAACAGTAATGTACTATTTTAGTAGAACCTTAGTATCTTGTGAAGTAAAATACTCTACCATTGAAAAGACATGTCTAGTAGTTATTCTTGCTTCCCAAAAAAATTGTCATTACATTCTTAATAATCAAATTAAAATCATTTAAAAAATTAATCCTCTTAAATACCTCATTTCAAAATCATCTCTAAGTAGAAGGCTATTAAAAGTAAAATTATTTCAAACACATTAACATAAGCACCCTTAACAGATATACAACCTTTGACCATATACTTTCTTGATGAGACTATTTTGTCTTTGTATAAATCAGTAGAATGGAAACTATATTTTGATGTATCTTTCACCAACCATGGCTTAGGGGAAGGATTTTTTATCATCACTCCACAAGGTGATCTTATCCCAAAATAATTTCAAATAGGATTTCCTTGCACCAATAACATAACAAAATATGAGGCTCTTATTTTTGGTCTAAAATTGGTAATTAAATGGGGAATCTAACATATTTTAGTTTATTAGGTTCAAATCTTATTATCAATCAAGTCAATGATGAACACCAAGAAAAATATGATAAGTTCATTTCTTATAAAATAATGGTGGATAGTTTTAAGCAATACTCCATGTGCATCTAGTTTGAATAGTTTATTTATGTAAATAATAGAGTTGTTGATGTTATAAATAAAACTAATTCCCTTCTTTACATGAATCTATATGTCGATAAAAAAATAATTGTTGAAAATTTGATGTTTATATCTTATGATGTTCTTGGATCTATAGTGGTCTATGATATATTTGGTCATAATTCCCCTTGGTACCAAGATATTTATGCATACCTTCATTACAACATTACCCCTCCAAACATGTATCATAAGCATAATAAACCATTCATTCAACATGATTCTTAATTCATAATCCTTGTTAATACCTTATACCACAGGGGCTATGATGAAACTTTGTTATGATGTCTAAACTCTGATGAGGGGGCATTATTTATTCAATAATTTCATGATGGTATATATGGTGCACATACAAGTGGAATAGTCCTTGCCAAAAATCATCTTATAATTGGATATTATTAGCGTACAATGGAAATTGATTTATGTTAATACATCAAAAAGGGTGTCCCATGTCAAAAACACAATGATCTTATCCATGGTCCATCCCAAGCACTATAGTTCATTTCCTCGTTTTATCCCTTTCCACATGGGGGTTAAACCTCATTGGTAAAATCAATCCCAATTATTATAATAGACATAATCACATAATTTCCACCATGAATACTTCACCAAATGGGTGGAGTCCATTCCCCTTACCTATATAACAGGCAAACATATTTCCATGTTTATTCTAAACCATATCAATTTTCATTATGATAAACCATCTAACATTATTTCTCATAAAGGTAAATATTTTAAGAATAAATATGTAAAATACCTTTTCCAAACAGATCACATCAAGCATAAATGGTCTACACCATATTATCCCAAAGGAAATAGCTAAACAGAGGCATTCAATAAAAATATTGTCAAGATTCTCAAACATGTTATCAATGATGTTGGTCATGATTGGAATTTTTAACTTCATCTTACTCTATGGGCATACCTTATAAGTATCCACAGGCCCACAAGGGTAAACCTATATTCCCTTGTCTATGGTACTGAGTCTATTTTACCAGATGAAATTGAGTTCCTTTCATTACATATCTCTTTGAAAAACATAGTTGATGATGAAAAATACTGCACCTCATGATAAATGAGCTTGACCTCTTAGATGATAAATAACTTTGTGCCCTCAATAACTTGTAAGAATATCAAAACCACCTCTATCATAATTATAAAAAAAATTAGAGCCTAAGAATTTGAAGTTAGATATCTTGTTTAAAATGAAAATTAACAAAATATAAATGTTGATCATAAAAAGAAGGGAAAATTTGAACCTAATTAGTTAGGTCCTTATGTTATCATTGCCAAGTACACATCTGGTGATTATAAACTAGCTACTAAATATGGTTAAGATCTTGGTGAACCAATGAAAATCATTCATCTCAAGTGATTCCATGCCTAAAACACTCTAGTGTTACTATAAAAAAAGAAAGAAATATTTTTTCCAAAAGTGAAAATAATTCTTATGGCACTTTGGGCAAGCACCATGGTGAAAAATAATTGTTGGTGCCATGTGTAAACCATTGCATATACACACCCTTGTTACATGGGGAATCTCCAAAATACATACCATCCCAAACTTCATATATGCCATTGTATATATTCCCCTTCCATTTTATAGTTTTTACCCATGCCATGTTGGTCTAGGGTTTGGTCATGGTTGCCACTTGCATAAAAATTTGAATCATGTTTTGGAAAAATATTTTATATATATGACTTCCATGTCTCAATACTAGTATCATCACTCATCCATAATAAAATCCCCCTTCCCTTATCTTCCAAAGTCTATAACTAGTTTTCCTTTATGTGAATAGTTTCGTTAGCCATCCAAAAAACCCACAAAAAAATACAAACAAAATCAAAAAATCATTTGACCTTAGTTTAAGTAACCTTATCCTAACTTATTTTGATTACACTTTTCAAGGTTATCATTATAAAAAATATCATATGCTAAAGGGATTCTAATCTAATGGACATAAAAACAAAAGACCATTGTTTTCCTTATTTGTATAGTTGTTTTATTTGGTTTGTATAAGTGTTTTTACATCCATTTACTTACTTACTTTATTGTATAATTTCTTACTAGTTTTTACTTGATTTAAGTTTCAAGGTTTAATCGCTTGTTTTATCATTTTATTTAAATATTTGTTCAAAAAGAACATTTTTTTTCTTGTTTGTATAGTTATTTTATTTTGTTTGTACAAGTGTTTTTACATCAATTTACTTACTTGATTATATAATTGCTTACTAATTTTTACTTGCTTTAAGTGTCAATGGTTTTATCACTTGTTTTATCATTTTATTTAAACATTTATTCATTTGTTTTATCTTATTTTCACTATTTATATGAGTCAAAATCACTATGTGTATTACAATGATGTTATTATGATCTTCCACATCATGATGCATTATGTCTTACACTTGTGAATATATCAATCCTTACATGTACTACACAATAAACATCATGGTTTTCCCATACCTTTGGTGCATAATGTTATTCAAAATATAAAAAATAAGTTTGCTCAATTCACATTTTCAATCATGTTGGAACTCCATGTAAACCTAATGAAAGTAACTATTAATTTATCTCATTCTCATAAACACATTTTCACATTTTCATAATGTTTCTAAGAGACTAACATGTGCAAAAATTCAAATGAGGAAGAGATAATATAATATCATGTACATCAATATATCCATCTACACATTTACATATACCACATTAAAACATAGATATTATTGATATTCATGCATAATCAAATGTCAAAATGAATCACACACACACACACACACATCAAAAATAGTTTCATCTCATATCATCCTCCTCCTATCTATTCATTACATCTTTGAAACATATGACAATCCCACCACCCCATGTACACCCACCTCATAATTTGTGAACCTACTCATCAATTGTAGTACCCTAAATCACCTCTCTCATGAGACTAATATCAGTTGTCTCTCTTGAAAGCATCAAAATGACACATTACTAGTATTTTTATGAAATAAATCCATCTATTAATCCATTCATTCAATCAAACATCCTTCTTAATTAGCATTTCTTTCTAAATAATTTAACGCAACAAATTTGCCAAACCTCATAACGAATTCACTGCACCCTTTAAAAAATTTACTATTTTAAACCAATTTACTAAAATATCTATTTAATTCACCTCAATTTTTTTATTGATTATCTAATTTTTTTATGAAACCATCATATTATAAAAATCATTGAAACTCATAATGAAATTGCCATTTTTCATAATGAAACTACTAGTTTTGAGCCTGAAATCATAGTTTGGAAAATAGTGAATTTATTAACCCTAACTTTACCTATAATTTATAAAATGTAAATGTAATAAAAATTCCAAAACATCACTTACCATATACACACTCCCCGTTGGCCTATTAAACTCTCACAGACTCACTCCAGTGTCGATCAACTAGAATACAATCCATCTTTCCTCTTTCACCTCTCACAATTCAGATCACAATGCAAATCTTAGGTGGAAAATCAAATAAATGAATTTAAAATTACCCCCTACATCTATTTATTTACCCCTCCAAATCAAACAAAATCCCCCATCTAATAATTTTCACATATTTCACACATTTATCATCTCATTTCCACTTCACATCATACAACCAAATGATCAAAATCCTCTCTTTTTTATTTACTTACAAATCACTTTAGTAAATTTAATCACAACTCATTATAAATTCCATTTATCCTTTTTACAACCTAAATATTATCAATGGTATATATCATTCTCAAATTTGCTTCCATGTAGCAATCTTCATGGGGAATAATCTAAGGGTGTAGCTTATCTCGAGAAATATTATTTCTCCAATCTGCTCCCTAGCACCTATCTACTTGTGGGAAATAATTTTAAATATGCCTAAAAATCATGCAATAATTTTATCAATTGTGGTACTTTTTTTTATTATGATATCCAATACATCAATTTTCTATGTAACCTTCATTCATTCATTTCAAGTGCTCATTTACATCCCTTATCCCTGTATGAACACTCAAGGGGACATCATTCATAATCATTTAGAGCCAACTAGGGCATCATCTATCTACATCCATTTCACTTTATTTTTTTATTTATTATTTTAAAAGGCATTACTTATTATAGTCCCAACACCTTGTCCAATAGGGGCAAATGTAGACACATAAATTCTACAACATTTATTTTCATAATTAACTTTGCTTAATATCAATAGACTAACTTAACCACCACCCTAAATTTCAATTCTATACTAAGGTCCACTAACATCATTTCCTTCCATTTTAAAAATAATTAATTAATCAATATTAATTAATTAATCATGCACAAATAATTCCATAAAACTAATTAAATATAGAATTTCCAAGTTACTAAACATATTCCACATTTTTGTCAACCAAGTACTAAGACCTTCAACCATTTCCTTAACTTATTCAACCAATTGTTGACTCGTCATTGAATATTTCAACTAACATGGTGAGTTAACTAACTTAAATCATTCATGAGAAACTTGAAACTACCAACTAACGTCCTCCTTATCTCTCAAACACATGAGGAATTTGTCTCTTCCACTTAGATGAGGACTCAAATTTGATTTTCCAAAATTAACATAATCCAATAAATCCAACATGTTTCCAATCATTCATATTTTCACCTGAAAGATTATAAATTAAAGTGTCATCCTCCATTGTTAACATCCACCATCAAGATATATAATTACAATCAAATTTACCTTGTGCATCTATTTTATAATTGAAAAATAACATCCTTACATTGTTAAATTTTATTTTTCATTAGAGAATAAATTGAGCATATACACTTGTAACAGAAAATTGAATTCAATCAAAGGAGAAGGCATTCACTTTTTTTGGTAATATGGAAGGTAAATTGTTTGTTTGTCTTGTTATTTTATTTTATCTCTTTCTGAGGTTTTAGATTAGTCTTAGGATAGGAATTCAATTGTTTATTATTTTATTAGTTGAAACTTCTAATTTCTAGATATCACAGTAGGCGATAGAGAGATGCTTACTAGATGGGAATAGGCTTATGCTAGTTTATATAAATATTTGATTCTTTAGGTAACTTGTTTTTTAATTAACATGAAAACACATAAAATACCCATAATAAAAATTTTAAATTTAGGAAAATGATTGTTAAAAGGCATGTGGATAGATCCAATATAAGTAGATAGTTTTAGTAAACCATAGCCATCTAAGTATGATCAGAGATGTTTAAAAAGTAAAAAATAATTATATGATTTTTTAGATATAATTTTTTTAGGACAATAATAAAAATAATAATAATAATAATAATAATAATAATAATAATAATAATAATAATAATAATAATAATAATAATAGGCATAGACTAAGAAGGAATTATTTTATGTGACTGGTATAAAATTAGGAAGGTTGAGTCCATAAAAAGATAAAAGGATAAGGATGATCATGGAAAAGAGTCATATGTGTGCATAAAATTCATGTATGGTTAGTCTAGGTATAGACCAACATTATCATGTGTCTAATACCATATTGATGTGTTTATATCTATATATTCTTTGATTTCATAAAAAAATATTTTGATAATGTTCATCTCTTTCAAATTTGGTGCTTGTGCACAATAATTTTGAAAATAGTTTGGTTTTTTTTGCTAATTGAACTATAAACTATCATATGGCTTGGATTTTTCCTTCTAAACTTTTTTTTTTTTTAATTTTATAGGTGAAGGAATGTTTAAAATGGATTTTACATTCTTAGGATCGACCTCAATATCTCCTAGAGAGATAATAAAACCCCAAAAAATCCATATGTCACACTAAAGACATAATTCTTAGGATTTAACTAGACATTGTACTTACATAATCATTTGAATATTTTTAATAAGTCCCTAAAAAGGTCTTGATGCTTTCTTGATTTAAAAAAATATATATAATCAACATAATCATTAATAAACTTATGTATGTATTCATGGAAGATGCAAGTTATAACCCTTTGATAAGGAGCACGAGCATGTTTAAGTTTGAAAGTCATGACAACATAGAAAATGTGCCCCATGGGGTAGTAAAAGTGGTATTTTATTGGTTGATAGGATTAATATTAATTTATTGTAGTCATAAAATCCACCCATGAATGATATATTCTCATACCCAATGACAAAATAAAAAATCATATCAATAGTGGGAAGAGGGAATTCATTTATAGGACAAGCCTTGTTTAAATGTCTAAATTCATTTTAGATGCATATGTGATTTTTAGGTTTTAAAACCAGGATGATTTTAGGTAAATAAGGTGAATAATCAATTAGTTATATTAATGTTGCATTCAATATCCTTAAAATTTCATCTTTGACCAACAAATAAAATTTAAGATGCATCTTTCAAATACTTTGCTTAACTAGTTTAGCATTTGGGTTAACTACTAGATTACAAATCACCATGGATGGATCAATGCTAGATGTGTTGGAGTACTCCCCTTAAAATAGTTTATGAAAATTCATCAAGAGTGTTATGTTTTCTTTATCCTATTAAGGTGTCATCAATTCACTAAGAAATACTATCTTAGGTTCTTATTTGGTACCAAAATTGAATTCAGTTGTCTCTTTATTAGGTAACATGGAGTGGTACTCAATATAAGGATAACTGGGTAAATAATCTAGTACATATAATGGGATGTCATATTTTATAGGATAATTCTCCTCACCAAAGTAAACATGATGATTAATATTATGAGGGAAACTATCTTTATTATAAAAATATGGAAAATTAGCATATGATCCCATAGACTCTTAAAGAGCTTCATCATTAGAAAAATTATAAAGTGTAAGAAGCTCATGTGAAGCATATTCATAAATACACTTAGGATGTATAAGTTATAAAAATGTAACATGATACACTTCATTTTGATGTGATACACTAGACTTGGAAAAGTTAGCATGTAAAGGTTTATACACTGAAGCACCATGGTGTTTGTGAGAATTAATAGTCCCCTTATCCAATTGGGAAGGTTTCTCTTTAGTTTTATTTTATATATTATATCTTAGGACTTATTTAAATTTATTAGGTTTGGGGATGATTGGATCAATAATACCTTTTTCATTTCACCCTAACCCAAAACATTTATATCCCATGTTATTTGCACAAGTGTAACATTTTACACATTACTCTAAAGCACTTGGGGATTTATTTGGTTGAATGGTATTAAAATAAATATCAATCATAGTTTGGCTATCCTTATCAATGAGATTTGGTGTGTCCTTAAGCATGAAATTTAGGTAAGATCACTCATAATATTTAGGAGTAAAATATAATTAGTCAATACCAAACGCATGGATGTCATCACTATATTCACCAAGTATAAAATTTAGCTTTGATAAATAGTCATATATGTTATCAATTTTATAATTATATTTACTATTATTGTGAACATGAGTATTTTTATCAATATTACTAGATTCACCCATATCATAGGTAGGTATCTCATTTTTAGGGATGGACTATTGAGGTGATATGATCTTTGGTTAAGGTATCTTGAAATGTGGGATAATATCTTCCATTGGTTTTTCATGTTTACAATATCAAAAGGATACTATAGATACTTAAACCTAATTATATATAACATCATAGTCTTATTCACTTGATGAATACCAATCAAAGCTTTACCCTTTAGTCCTAAGCCTTCTAAATAATGAAATGCTCACATTCACCTTCTGATTGTTCCTAAATTCTTGTCATAAAGTTTGAACCTATAATTTTGATGACCCATATCACATGTACACTAAAAAAATGATTTAAACATGATTTATATCCTTTCATTAGTTATCTTTTTTAATGTATAGGTGATATGGTTCATTAAAATTATACGATACTGGCAACAATGCTAATGTCTAGTTTCCTTGTCAAGTGTATGTACCTCAAAAGTCATCCAAATTGTAAATCTTTCACTATCAAAAAACTCTAACATAATTTTTTCTGTAAATTATCTAATTAAATCAATAGACTATGGAAATACTATCTTATTAAATGATTTATATCCATCACTGTTAGGTAAAAACCTTCAATAGTTTCTATCATGTCAGATGCTTGCACTTTCATAGGGAATAAAATGCAAGATTAAGATAGGATATAAAACTACTAAATGTCTATAACTAACAATGAAGGATATAAATCATGTTAAAATCTTTTTTAATATATAGGTGATATGGTTCATTTAAATTATAGAACACTAGCATCAACGCTAGTGTCTAGTTTCCTTATCAAGTGTATGTACCTCAAAAGTCATCCAAATTGAAAATATTTCAAAATGTATGGGTCAACATATTTATATTAACTAACCCTTCTATGAAATACTTTCATAATATGTGGTATAAACACAAAACAAAGACCAATAATCACTATCAAGCACACATGTGAAAAATACCAAGAAAGAACCTATTTAAGCTCATTCATTCAATGTCACAACTTAGTTTTACTACCCTATTCTTCCCTATTTATATATCAGTCATAGGATCAATAATATTAACATTTTAAAGCATTAAAATAATATCCCATGAGTAATATTTGTCAAGTTATAAGCTATATCATTACATGCCCTTACATATATCATATTGCACATTTTTTAATACATAATCCCACACTTAACGGAGAACTACATATGTTTGAGGCCATCCTTAGAGTATTGGATATGTAGGTATTTCTCATTGACAGAGAGGTCCTTGAGGCTAGCTTGACTTTGTTAACCTGCTAACCCATTTTTGGTAAGGTGACCTAACCTAAGGTGAATAACTAGGGTTTGAGATATATATAGTCATACATAACATATGAACATGATCTAGATATATCAATAAAAAGGTGATATAAAACCCTAATAGTAATAGTTGATCACTTCAAAATACAATAAATATTTTTTACATGATATAACTATTGATACAAGGACATAAGCATCAATGCAAGTGTCCATAAGTTGATGCAAGTGTACAAGGCTCTAGAAATAATATTTATAGAATCTAGTGACTGGGTCCTAAGAATTAATCTACCTACTTCCACCTCTACACAACTCAAATCCACCTTTACATCTATAAATAAGATAAACATTATCCCTCCCTTGTGCTTCAATTATTATAATATTAATTGGCATTGTAATTTCCATATTTAGTAATTTTATATATTTAATATATTGTATTATCTAAATAACTTAATTGGCCTACTCTAGGATAGTTTTATTCATTCATTTGATTAGGATATTTTATGCTTTAACCCTAACACCCAATCTCAAAAAAGGGTTAAATATGTACATCATCCACAACACAAGTATAAATATAACCCTCATATAAAAATTTCAAGTAGTTATTTATTGTAGATGGAATGTCATTCATAACATGAATTTAAGGTCTACCAAGAATTTTTTTATCTTCATTATCAATTGACATTTCATAAACAGAGTCTTAGGTCCAAAAACTACGTTAAATATTATTATTCTTAAGGGGATTTGTGATTGATTGCCAAATCCCTTGATGATTATATATGATGGTTGTTAGGAGTTAGTACTCACATTTTTTGCGAGTATTTATTTTTTATGTGAATGGTTATGGTATTAGTTAATTATTTGAGGCCTATATATATGTAACCTACCATATTTAATAAATTAGTATGATGAATTAATTCAATTTGAGCATTTACTCCCACATTAATATATTTTTTCCAACATGTGGTATCATATAAATATTCATGAGATCCATCTATAAAAACTATTTTTATTTGTAAGGGGGTAGAAAATGACTATGTAGTGTGAACCATGTGTTAACCCCATTGTTCATTATTCCTCCATTATTTCATTCTTTCTATTAACGGATATGTAGTGTAGACCACATGCATACCTCGTTGTCATTTATTTGTCATATTAGGTTAAGGTTATATTTCATGATTTATTTTTTAGGTTTGAATCAAAGCCTCCAATAAAGGGATCAAATTATAGATAAATAAAATAACATTACATTAATTAGAGGATATTTTTATTTTTTACAAATTTTAAAGTGGTCGGTATGGTGATTCTTTAAGTGAATTTACCAAAATTTCTTTTCTTCCATTAGATTCAAGCATCCCTAACATAAATTTAGATGGATTTAGAAACCTCTCTTCACTTATTCAAGCATGTATGTTATATATCCATAAGGTTTATTCACATGCCTAGATAATCTTATAGATATAGATGGTATAGTTCATGTTTTGAAGACAAGGACTTCAAACTTTATGGCAAATTATTTTCCAAGAATCAAGTAATTTTAGGGATATATGATTCTCTAAGTGTTATTAAATTTTCATAGGTTAAATTTATACTTATTGATATCATTCATCCATGTAATCTTGATCCTTTTTGGCAGTAAAAAAATTGCAACATGTGACAAAAAAATTATCTCTAGATAATACAACAATAGATCAAATTATGATTTAATTTTTTATCTCGTTTAATAATGCCTATGAAATTATATCTTTTGTCTGGTCTTGGTGGGAAATTAAGGCACACAATTCTTTTATGAAGGATCATGCATTGGTCTACATGCATATAATTTCAAGGCTATTAGTTTAATTATGGTGTCACTATGAAATTCTTCCCCTTTATGCAAAACTCATGTATATATGTTCATTATTCAATAAGGAATTGCTTAGGTAAGATATTAGATAATCCCTTTATGGTTGGTGAAGTGATTTAAGTAGAGATCAAAGCGTGAATCTTCACATCCATCAACAACACTTATAAATCATCTATAGAGGCCCACAATAGGTGGATTCAAATGAAGGCATAATTTGTCACTTTTATTGAAAATAAATGAGAATAGATGTCAAGGCCATTGATCCATCCACTAACACAAAATCTATAGAGGTGGTTACAATGATGATGATGGAGGAATTTATTATAATTACTATAACTAACTAAATAATGAAGATAGTTAGGTATTTTATTTTAGTCATTTATTTAATTTAACTTTATTTTAGAATTTAGGTTGTTTGTTAGTTTGAACATCTATTGGGTTTATAAGTTTTTATCATTTATTAAGACTATTGAATTTAAGCATCTTTTAATGTCATGTTTTTTAGGTTTTAGTTAACATTTATATCTTGTATTTATTAGTGTTTTTGATAGGATTGTAGAGTTAGTATTGAATTGAAGTGTCAAAGTTCAATAATTTAAAATACTTGTATTGGTTATGGTTTATAGATTTTGTCAATTATTGTAATAAGTGGTTAAAATCCACATTTTAAGTTGTCATTATTTCTATTGTGTGTGTCTATCATCTATTGTATTTAAATTATTAAATAAAACTATGTTAAAATAAAACATGTAATGGGTGCATTATTAGGTGAACCTAACATCCAATTTTGTGTGGGGTTTTATATTCACACATGAACACTGGGGGGAAGGGGTGTTAAGAGTTATTACTCACATTTATGGTGAGAAGTTATTTATTGTGAGTGTTTATAATATTAGTTAGATATTAGAGGGATATATATGTGTAACCTACCATATTGAAAAAACTAGTATGATGAATTAATTCAATTTAAGCATTTGTTCTCACATTCAAAAAAATTCTCCAAAAATGGTGTGAGAAACTTATGATTAATTCTAGTAAAATAAGGAAGGACACACTACATATTTTCAAACTTGAAACATTATCCACAAGGACCCTCTTGATTCCTGAGCAATTTATTTTGAATTAAATGTAAATGGAATGTTTTAATCAATAATGTCTCTAGACAAAAAATATTATAAATCAAAAGAAATGAAGTGATAATTATTGTATAATATTTTGACAAGAATATTATTAAGTAGGCTTAGTGTTGGATATTAATGTAACATTACATAACATATCACATAATATGTCTTTAAAATTAGTCTATTATTTAAGTAACTCTAGGTTAGAGATATTGGCTTGTGTATTTTAAAATTGTTACACTTGATCACAAGTCTTGGATACCTAAATTTGAATATTATAAGGGTGATGGGTATATTAGATGCTATAGGAGGGTTTTTTTGGTTGACCTCATCTTAAGAACCAAAAGGAGTGGTAGTGACATTGTTTTCCCTACCCATTTGATTTTTTATAACATTGATCTCATAGTGAATCATCATACATTGAACAATAAAAGGAACATCACTAGGATAAGGGAAATAATATATATGAAACTGTAGGGTATCATCACATAAAGCATAGAAAAAAACCCTATCATGCCTCAATCCATGAGTTAATATTCTATGATATTTTTTTTTTTGGGCCTCAAAATTCATGTATTGAACTAGGTATAATCAAAGGTCTAGAGAGATTCAAGGGGATTTCTCCCTCTCATTTTAGTTCTACTATTGATGCAGTCCTAAAACTGATATATTTTTCTAGGGCCTCAAAATGTAAGTATTGAACTAGGTATGCTCAAAGGTATAGAGAGAGTTAAGGGGATTTATCCCTATCATTTTAGGACTACTACTAATGCAATCCAGGGCACAAGTTTTAGGTTTTGGTCTCTATTATGTAGCCTACTTGTAATTAATCTCTAAAAGAAGCACCATTACTATCGAATGCTCAACATTGTTTAAAAACACTTATCAACTTGAGAATCCATTATCTCACTAATATAGTACCCATAACTCATTAGTATAGAGAATTTAATTTAATGTGCTAAATAAAGAAACAAAAAATAAGGGGGAAGGGTAAGGAAGAAAGAGAAGATCTCTTGGGTGAATATGTATATACTAACATCTAAGACCAATTGTGAACCCAACTATAGTTTTTCCATTGTATGTTGAGTTTACATCATCTTGAAATTCAACCATATAAGGAATGGAATCTAAGGAAGTATCATGTGCTCAATTCTTGTAGTTTTACCCTGCATATGAATGTTTTCAATATTGTTTTTAACACACACAATCTTGTAATTGTTTATAAAATAAGAGAAAACATATAAATTAATTATAAGAACATACCGCTCTTCTTAATTAGACACATGTATTGAAAATAGACTCATATCATAGTATTTTACATCAATATTATCTACTACACAACAAAATATGGGAAGGCATTCATAATGTAGACATAACATAATGTAATGAAAATGAACAGAATGTAAAAAATTGTAAGTATATTAATTACTTGTACCTTTTGTTATAAAAATTATGACCCTAAAATAATACTACAAAGTAGTATTTATATAAAATATAGGAGGTTTTCCACCTATTTTCATGGAATCTCATTCCAATACATTATGGTTAAATTATTACAACATCACAACAACAAGCCCAAAAGAGACAGAATAAAAGAGAGACCCAAAAAATAAGACAATCACTTTCCCTTTTGGAACGAAGAGAGAAACAACGAGACCATCAACTAAAGCTTAAAGTGGGGCCACTTCCCAATTGCCTCTAGTTGCCTTGTTGAGTTGAAAGTTCTTGCACAATGATATTTACCTCTTTGTATATCTTGGGTAGATTGAAAAGTGGTTCCGTGAATAAAACCTTTTCTTGCTTAAGTAATTTAGTATGTGTCATTTTTGGTTTAGATTTTATTTTTGTAAAATAAACCTTAATTGGACTAGATGGTGGTGATAGGACATGCTCAGGTGTTAAATCATGACCTACCCAAATGGGCTAATAAATGTAGATAATGTGGTGGGCACACCTAGTTTTAGACTTTGTGGCACTTGGGATGCATTCACAGTTGGCTAAGTGTCATTTTTACTATGGTGGGTCAAAGGGATGATGCTATTGATTTAGAACCCTAGATTTTATAGGTATAAGGTCCTCTAGGTATATGAAAGTACAAGTGGGGATCCATGATTAGATGAATTCTATTGGGCCATACTATTATATAATACTTTTGGGTACACATACAAGTAAATTGGCCACCAAATGTAACGAAGTACATGTGGTACATCATGATTTGATCAAAATTATTAGACCATATGTAATTATGACAACTCTAATATTGGTTTTGGGGCCCATAAAACTTACAAAAAAAGTCATTATATTTATAATTTTGTAAATAAAGTATTGCTCACTTATCATAAATAGCTTCTAGGAGGGTGATAGCCAAACTCTGAGACTCTGATCCATCAACCCCTGAATCTAGGGTCAAAATTTTCATAAAATAAAGATGTAGTACTCAATAAAGAAACTAATTATAGAAACATTTTAAAATGATGACAAGTGTCACTTTTATAAAACAAAATACCATTATATGTGTGTGTGTGTGTGTGTGTGTGTGTGTGTGTGTGTGTGTGTGTGTGTGTGTGTGTGTGTGTGTGTGTGTGTGTGTGTGTGTGGGGGATTTATTTAGAGTCTTCATAATCTTAAAGATTGAAACTTGATTGGCATTCACTTTTGGGGATTGAGGCCTAAATTTTTGAAATAAGATAGGGTTCAAACTTGGTTCTATAGGGGGTAATTTTGAAATATATATAGCTTAAAGGGGGCCCCATTTTATTCTATGAAAAGGGATGTGTTATTCACAATAAATGGTATTTATGTGGGGAAAATGTTGTCTAGATTTTAGAACCCATAATTATATATTTTCACCTTAAACCAATAATATAGACAGTGGATACCATTTTAAATAGAATAAAAGAGGAAATGAATTGTTTAAATCTGATTTAGCACATAATATTATGATTTTATTTCCTCCAAGAGGTCATCTTGTGTGAAAAAGTGATTCATTGCATTTCACTCCCTTTTGAATTCATGATAAAGATTCAAAGTAACTTAGGTGTTCAAAACTTCTGAAAGGTAATATTTCTTATAGATATTAGTTAGGTAAGGGAAAGCTTAGTCATTATTCTACTTCTAGCTAGGCATCTATAACCCTAATAGAGATACATATGGTTCCACTCTAGGCCTTACTCCATTTCCAATCAAGCTAGAAATTCTATGATGGAGGTTGCCCAAATCACCCTTTTTTAGGAATAAAACTTATAATTTTCTTGAGATCCTTAGATCTTTTTCATTTTTTTATTTTTCTAATTTATGATCCAAGAGGGTTGAAAACCAGTGCATCCAAGGTAAATGATTGATTCAACAAGTTATTACCACCAAATGGGATTCTTTGTTATTTTGTGAATTAAAGGTGACATCTTGGTATATTTATAGTGAAAATTTGGCCTTTTATCAGTAATAAGATTGTTTTTAATTCACTTGCATAATTTTTTAATCAATAAATTCATTTTTTCTAGATACAACAAATGATTTTCCATGTTGATCAAATATTCAATAATGAAGATAAGTTTTTCTAGTTCTTTCTTCCTAGACTGTGTTTTCAATGCTTCATCAAACATTTGAGGAGGTCAAATCAAGGGACATAGGGACATAAGTCACATAGAATTTGGGTTAGGAAAACAACTTATTAGTAACGAGATTACAGGAAGTCAAGGATAGGCACAGGAAAATGATGAACAAGAAAAGAAATAAAAAGTGAGAAAACACACTAACAAACACTAAAAGTAAATAGACAACCAAAATCAAACTACTCTATGACTATGATACTTCTAAACTACACTTATGGATAATCCAAGATGACTGTGGATGGTGCAACTAAGAATTAATGCTTCAAGAATTTTCCATTCACAAGTAGAGAGAAATGATTTCCTTGTAGATATTTTAGTCTAAAATAATTTTGTCCTACTAATTCAAAAATTAGATAGGGGCCAATCTAGAGTGGAACTAGTTTTTAATGTTAGCCTTTCCTTTCATGAGCCTTGTCCCATAATAGGATTGGATTAGATATTTTGAATGATTTTACCTTTACCTTCTGGTCAAACCACCTCCTGATGGTGTTTTGGTGTTTGCTAAAACTCTGAAGGGCCTCTTTTCATGCATCTTTCATTTGAATAATGTCCAAAAACCTTGAGTTTAATTTCTCATAATTATCCACATATTCATGCATGAAATTATATGTGGTCAATTAGAGGGTTACAAGTAATATCGGATCTAGGCCATATAGTAATAGGAAAGGTGAACTTTTGAGGGCTTTCTTGTATATGGTGTAATCAACCCATAGTGCATACTTCAGTAATGAATGCTAATATCTAGGTCACTTCCCAACCAACTTCTTGATTTCATCCATAAAATTTTTGTTAGTTGATTTAGCTATCCCATTCCTCCATGGATAATAATTTGATGAGAACTTCAGGTTGATGTTGTTTTTATAATCCCATTTGATGAGTTTGGTTTATTATAAAGCAAGGACATTATCATAGACCAATGAGACGTATACCAAACTAAGTGTTTATATTTTATTCAAGGAAATTTATTACTTATTTAGAAATATTTTTCCTTTTGGTTGTGAATTCTATCCATCTTGTACAGTAATTAGTTACAGTGGGTATGAAATTATGTCCAACTAACGAGTTAGGATTGATGACCCCAATGAAATCAAGTCCCATTAAGTAAACAGATGATCTTATACCATAGGTTAGAGTGGAATTTCCATTTGAATCTCCTTTTTAGCAAAGGATTGACATTTAAGGAAATTATAAACATGGTTATATGCATCTTTCAATATGATGGGCTAATAATACCTAGTTTGCAAAAAAAAATTGAGTTGTCATTGTTATTGAGGGTAGTCACTGCTCAATGTTTCATGGAAGCTAGTAATAAATTCCTTGGCCTCTAATTTTGATAAACATAATGTATACCTTCATAGTTATTATGATAGAGTACTCCTCTTTTCAGCATATATGAGACACATTTAGTTTGAGAGCTCTCTTTTGTGATTTTTTTAGTCCCTTAGGGGATTCGCATAATGGAGCTAGTGAATGATTGGATTGTACCAGTCTTAGATAGTCATTTATGATTGATCTAGTTACACCACAATGATATTAGGGTCAATATGTGTGATTAACTAAGGCCTATCCTCTTACCATTTTGGTAGGTTTAATTTCTAGGTCAAACTCTTGTATCTTGGCCATCCATCAGCCTCTACATTACCCTAATTCATTTTGTCCTAACATGAGATTTATGGCCAGGCCAAGGACAATGACATGCATTTTATTTTTGAGAATTTAATGTCAAAACTTCTTCACAACCTTTACTAAGGCATAATCATGCTTACCTAAGGTGGATCATTTTAATTCTACATCCTTAAAATTTATACTCACTAAGTCTATATGCTTTTCTTCTTCACCAATTTTCTTAGTAAGCACAACATCTATGGCATGTTCAGAGGTGAAGGAATAGAGGTTGAAATCCTTTACATAGTTTGGGTTGATCAGGACTGGTACTTGTATGATGGTGTTTTTAATGTCTTGAATGACATTTTTGGATGGGAGATTACACTCTACTTTAGCTTCATATTTCACCATAACATCTAAAGGTTTAACAATCTCAGCAAAAATAGATATAAACTTGTATATAAAATTAATTTTCCAAAGAATGACTTTAGTTCTTTCTTGTTGTTAGGGAGAGGTATCTTAGAGAATGCATTGGCCCATTTAGGATCAATGGAGATAACTTATTTGGTGATAATGTGACCAAAGATCTTACCTTATGTGATGTTAAAGACACTTTTATCTAGGTTAAGGGAGATACCATACCTTTTGTACCTATCAAATATTTTTTGTAAGTGGTGAACATGACCAGACCTGCATTTACAAAAAATAGTTAGATCATTCATGTAGATTATTATGAATTTACCTATTAAACCCTCAAAGTCAAAATCCATATCTCTCTATAAAGTGTCCCATCATTAATGAGGTTGGATGGTATTATTTTGTAGGTGAAGGTACCCCACTTTGTTATAAAGGAAGCCTTGACTTTATCCTCTTGGTTTACTAAGATTTGGTTGTACCCTAAGAATACATATATGAAGGACATCATCTTATAGAAACATACCATTTGAATTAGCTCATATAAGGAGGGAGAAGGATAATTTAATTTATCTAAGGCTCAGTTTAGATCAATGAAATCAAGACATAGTCTAACTTTTCCATTTTTTATTGCAAACGAAAACTAGGTTGGTGACCCATGTAGAATGGAGAACTGGGAAAATTGTCCCATATAAGAGAAAATTATAAACTTCCTTATGGATAAGAGGTTCTAATATAAGGTTTATAGGTTGATGTATCTACCTAAATAGATTCTTCCCTTGCTTAAGTGGGATGGTGTGTGTTATTAAACTTGTGTCAAATACCTTAAGGTCTTTTTACATCTAGGAAATAACATTTTTATACCACATAAGCAACCACTTAAGCTACCCTATTTTAGTTTGGGTAAAATTAGGACCATTGTTTATATCTATGGGCTAATACATTGACCCCAGGTTGATTGTGTGTGATCTTTGGTCAATACAAGTAGGTTTATTTGGTCTATGTGTAGAACTATCTAGTTTGAACACTCTTTTGAATGAAATCATACCCTTCAGGATATGGGTTTACCTTAACTTCATGATACCATCCTCATCACAATCCTCATTAAGGATATTTTTTCTATCATTTTTATCTATAATTTTAGCATTAAATACTATAACTATTTAGGAATTCTAATATGTGGTGATCATCATCAGAAACCTAATAGTTTTCAACAATGTCTATGACTAAAGAGCATGGTATGAGCTCCATATATAAGTGTTTAAACCTTGAGTCATCTAGGGAAGTTATATTCACATCATAATTTGATAAGTAATCAATGATCTAGTTCTCTTTTATATGAATAAGGATGAAGTTGAATGTATTGCATGTTTTTATCAGATCCCATACTCAATGCTTGTATTTTCTTATGTAAGAAAAATTATAATGAAACTTACTTTTGAATTGGTTGACTACTAATTCAGAGTCCCAAAACACTCTTAGATCTTTAACCTTATGATTTATGGCAAATAGTAGGCTAGGATTAAAGATTCATATTTTATCAGGTTATTTATACAATGTAATTTTAGTCTATAGGTAGTCATGTGTCATTTTCCTTGTCAGTTGATTAATAAAATCCCAACTCTAGAACATTACTTAGAATGGGGCCCATAAAAGTATAGGGACCATAATATTTATGGTTTTAGATCTTCATTAGTATTTTCCTTTGCATGTTTTGTGGATAGAGTGTAAATGATAATTTAAGAAGATACTATGTTTATTTTTTAATTTATGGCATTGCATTCCATGATCATGTGTTTCATCTAAGGTTACCTATCAATATAGATCTGGTTGGATATGCCTCTCTAAGGCAACCGCATGTGTGAGAATTTTTTGGCCATATACCTATTTAAGGTTTTAGATTAGTCCCTATTAAGTAGCATCCCATATAATTCAGGGATGTCTAGTACCTAACTATCCATGAACTATAAGACTCTAGGTTCATATTCCAATTACATATATACATTCAAGAGTTCACCTACCACATTGAATTTAGACTTATCTAATTAGACTACTCTTTGATCTGATTTGATAAGGGTTAGTCCTAAATTTTCACAAATTCCAATAGGCATGATGTTTTTTAGGCTCTTGAATCAACCAGATAATTGTAATTTCTTCATAAATAGTAAAACTATGAGGAGGAAAGGAATAAACTCAATTTGTTTCTTGTGTATTAACATGTTGGTGTGTGTAGTATTTTTCTTAGGATGGATTAGTTTGTCTATTAGATATTTTAGGAGGAGATCATGTTGTTCAGTGATCTAAACCATATCATGCAACATGATGTTTACTTTGATCTTTTTCATATCCTATAATATGTTATAACTAGTTCTACTATGAATATGTTGTACTTATGTAAAAGGTTTGGGTTCATTAACCTTTGGAGGTGGAGGATTATTTTGCATGATTATTCAGAGGAGTAGACATAGTGAGGGGTTATTGTTATGTCTGAATCCTAAGAGTGTATTTATTTCATTGGTATTGTTATAAATCATGTACCTCATTGGTGACCTCTTCAGGTTCATTACCTTCTTAACTAAGGAACTTGAGGGTTTCTTGTACCATGGTAGTGTTTGGAGGTCTCAATGTACTAGGGGTATTGAATGAGTTGGTGACATTATGGTGGTTAGGAACTACCTCATATCATTCCATATATTTCTATAAAATGTCAAAGGTATTGCATAACTAAATGCACTTTAACTCTCCATACTAAGAAATGTTGTATACTCAACACTAGTTTGGTAATGCCAACTCATAAATATTGATCCCAAGTAGCTTATTAGGTGAAGGCTCTAGTTGGTTACTAAAGTGGTTAAAGGGTCAGTTGTATATTTGGTAAGTAAAATTATTGTTGGAGTTTTCCACATTAGTGTTTCCAACATAATTTTGAAGGCCTAAGAAGTTATTGTTGAGTTTTTGTACCATGCATTATATAGAGTCGAACTCATTCTTAGTAGACTCTTGAGGTATACGGACATTGTTTACAATATGAACCAATACTTGGTTGTGAGGTGGAGGTAATACTCCAATCTTTATTAGGCTAAGGAATTTTAAGTATTGGTTAGTGTTTAAACCTAAAAATGGATCTAGAACTTGGTTATCTAGATGTTAAAGGGGTGTATATAAATGAAATGACACAATGTTGATAATCAAATCTAGAACAAGACAAATAGATGCTAAATTTGAATATAAGCATACACTAAATTTATTATGTTGAGATAGTCTAAATATGGAAAGTATAACTATGTTAGATATATAAATAACAAACAAGTGAAGTACTTAGCTTGTTTTGATGTTAATGCAGTTTTGGATTTGGAATGGGTGAAAAACATGCTTGAAGGAGATTCTAGAACAATCATCAAATTTTGAATTGAATTATTCTAGCTCTTTGGATAGTAACATCATCATGGGATAGTTGTGTTAACATTATTGTTTATGTTCAATGCTAGTGTCTTGTACATAATATCCATTGAAATAGGATATGACCACTTGGATGCTCCTAGGTTTGTCTTTGCCTTCACTCTGGTGAATTTAGATATAGGTCATGGACTATCACTCCTTGTGAAATGGCAAAACCCTAGCTTTCCATCTTTATAGTGACCTTGGGAAAAAATGTGTTAGTGGGCACATAATGTCGATCTGACCCCAATTACCCCATTATCAAAAGGTGTTGCCTAGATAGCCAATACTCTAGAAGAGGGCCTTAAACTCATGTAATTATTCCCTACTTATTGGCTTGTTTGTGAACCATACAATATGTGCAAATAAAGTAAAATAGTGACCTAGCTTATACATTGTCAAATTAGGATCTTGGGATACTCCTTTAGTACTTTAGACCTATAGATATGTAGTCCCTATAAATGGTATTGAATAGGAATAAATATGGAAGTTTTGTTCAACTAAATGTTCTTTGGTCTTT
This sequence comes from Torreya grandis, assembly GCA_037957365.1. Lineage (NCBI taxonomy): Eukaryota > Viridiplantae > Streptophyta > Pinopsida > Cupressales > Taxaceae > Torreya > Torreya grandis. The sequence goes on along the minus strand of JARHVA010006588.1, from coordinate 289,907 downwards.
TTGCTAGGGGTAGCTAGTTGAGGAATGAATGAGGGTTAATGTTGTATTTATATCAATCCTTTAGGATTAATAACTTGAAATAAATCACTTAGGTTGACCATTAGGATATATTTCATTTGAAAATTAGATGACTTTAGGGCACTAAACACTTGTAAATGGATAGGACAATAGCATCACTAATGTTTGTCCTAGACGTTAGTGCCCATGGAGTAAGAAAGTAGGTATAGGTTATGAACTTAAATAGATTTAATATAAGTACATTTTAAGCATTTTGGGTAAGATAGGAGACCTAGGTCATCAACATAATACTAGTCAAACTAAGAGATATAGGCCAAGGGGAATAAAGATAGAATAGATGTGAGACTTACAGAAGAAAGAAAGGTAAAGAACTAAGAAGATCAATCAAATTTTGAGTTTACCAAGTGTACAAGACTAAGGTGATATATAATAATAAAATATCATCTACGTTCCCCCCATTTAATCTAGTGATGAAATTTCTAGTTTGAAAGAAAGGAATGCGTACTTGGGTGTGTATGTACACATTATCTTTGTGTGTGTCTAACTTGAGTGATTTTTTGGTGACTAACCTGAAACCAAGATAATGTTATAGTATAAAATTAGTGCATAATCTGGGTTTAAATTACTTGAAATAGATTAAAATTAAAATAGAAAGGTTTAGAAGTACACTTGTGTATTGATGTAACTAGGTTTCCTATTGACAAATTGTTTTGAGAAAGATGTTATCATTGTAAGGCCCTAAAATTGATATTAGGATAAATATAGATACGATTTTAAAGTTCATATATCCACACACACACACACACACACACACACACACACACACACACACACACACACACACAGAGAGAGAGAGAGAGAGAGAGAGAGAGAGAGAGAGAGAGAGATTGGAAGGCACATGCCCTAACTTTGGAGCAAAAGTGAGTTACCACCTGGTAGTTGAGATTAGCTCAATCGTGCAACCTAATGATACTTATAACTTGGTGAGGCTATATGATTGAGTCCATATTGAAAAATTGGAAATATTAGTGATTTGATCACCTCAACTATAAAAAAATTGAAATAACTATTGTATTAGATTGGCTCATTAAAATTATGTAAAGTCCACATGGTATCAGTATGAAAAAGTTTGTGATATGATAACAATACATAAAAGAGTTTTAGAATTTGAAACTAATTTATGTTTTGAAATATTATGCAAATGTTGGATATCATATACACCTTAGATATGTCTCATGATAAAACTATGTATAACAATAGTACCAATGTGTAGAATTCTACCATAACTATGAATTTGAATCATATAACTATGTGCTTTGGCCAATTTGGAAAATTATGTGATTCTGGAGGACATGATCCCAAAGCATGCCTCCACTATATATGGAGAAATTTAAAAACTTATATAAGTACCAATGTGGAGGACATGTTTATAAAACATTTCCCCATTGTAAACTAGAGATGTTAAATATTGAACATGTGTGGAGAACATGCTTCCAAAGCATGCCCCCACTAAATATAGGAACTTTGAATGTGTGCAAGCCATACCCATATGACATCCCCCATTGAGTTTGAAAATTGATATCATTACCACATGTTGAATGAGTGTGTATAACATGCTTCCAAAGCATGTCCCCACTATATCCAACAATTGATATAAGTACCATATATTAAATGAGTATGGATAACATGCTTCCAAAGCATGCCCCCATTATAATATAAGAATTGTGCCAAATGTGGAAATATGTCTATATGACATGCCCCTAGTAATATTCCCCCCTTTTTAATGAGGCAAAAATAGGAATGGGTAGTTACCTCACCTCAAAAGGATAAGACAACTGTATAAATTTGTGAATGTAACCATGTAGCATATGGAAGGAACATGTCTAGGTAAATGTATCATTGAAGTGCATAGAACTAATGTGATCACATGTAGGGCTAAGATGAATGATAAATAACATGGTGACATCTAAATAGTAATGGTACAAAATCAAAAATCAAACAAACACACACACAAAAGCACTCAGAAGTAAGTAAAAATGCAATGGTCTAAGGAGACCACAAACAAGGGGCATATTTAAATGTCCCACAATCTAAGGGATGTGACTTAGTAAAATGTCCATAAAATAAATAATGATATATTCAAATATTCATAAAACAAAAAATTACATATTCAAATGTAAATGAAATCATACATAGGCATGGGGGGCACAAGAAAAGGAACATATTCAAATGCTTGAACAAGGAATACAATAATAAGGTGAGACACTCAAGAAAGTGCATAAAGTAAATTATAAACAACCAACATAAACATGTCATAGTATCCCATGGATCTAATGTGTTAGGAAAATATGTCAAGTGTGTGTAATATATAATCATGGATAATAGGCATGTGTAAGTACATATGTAAGCTCAAACATGATAATATAGCTCATGATCATTGAATCATATAACCATCTGTATCAAGATCAAATAAGTAGATGCCATCAATGTCTATATGATGAGTTGAGGGAAATCTCAACATCAAAATTTGGCATGTATCATGTATTTGTGTATGCCTATATCACATTCAAGTAGAAGTGTGACACATGTGTATGTAAGAGTAACTAAGTATGTCATCCATCAACATGAAACTAACATATGGATGCCAAGGAGCTAATAGAACATGTAAGTGTTGAAAGTGTTTTTGTATTATTGAATGTTTTTATTTTTTTGGTATTTTTGAAAATTTTAAGAGGAAATATCATCTTATGATGCCATCTAGTGGATAGTTATAGATATCTCCCCACTGTGAACCTTACAACCCTAAGTTGGATATTTTACATTGTTTGCATCATGATTGGATAGGTTTAAAAGGTACATGCCATGTTCATCCTCATATTTTGCATGTGTAGTTTAATAATCAATGTTATCATTTAAAATATGTATTAATTTGCCTTCGTGAGGTAAGGAAATACCTTGCTGATTGTGATCAATTTTTGCTTCCATTTGGTATAGCCAAAGAGTTCCTAGTGTGAATGCATATGGAGATGTGGTAGGCATAAACAAAACTATGTTTGAATTAATTTAAGACCATAATCAACTGGTAATTTTATGTTTCCCAAGGAATCTTTCTAAATGACCTTGTTTTGTAAGTTGTTGGGATATGAACCAGAAGCACACAATTGATTACAAAGCAACTTAATATGCAAAAATAACCAGAATCAACAAGTAACTAGAATCCAAAAATAACACAAGATATGAGAGACAATACACAACTTGTATTAAAACTCATACTGAAAAGAATACAATAAAGAAGATTCCACTTCTTCTCCACCACCTCTTCAGAGGCTTCCCACACCTCAAGTGAACAGTAATTCTCTCCTCAAAGCTCTCTCTCTTAGGTCCCAACACCCAACTCAAACACTGAGTTGGTGTTCACCTTATCCTTGTGCTCCACGCACACCATAAGTGCTCCACGCACTCCACAAGTACTCAAACGTACTTCAAGTAGATCCCACCTGATTTTGCTCCCTGTTGTGTTGTTGTCCTCTCTGATCTTGCACACCTACAAATCAATCTAGTTCTGCACACTTGTGAACCTTGACCTTGCACACACATACACCTACAAATCAATGATCTTACTTACCATGTAGATCTCCTATCGTATCCATGCTCACCTGATGACCAAGATCATACATACATGAAAAACCCTACTGATTCTCCAATCCAACACCCACACTTGGTACTGTGGCACTAGGAGGAACACACCATAGCTCACCTCACACACAGAAGGAGCTTATAATAATGCTCTCTTACTCTCTAGCACAAGTTTACAATACAACCATGATTCTATTATATAGATCTCATCCAAACAATAATTAGACACCTAATTACAATAATTAGATCTATAGCTTCGAGTCTAAAATTAGCTCTTGACATGCAAACACTTGGTTCATTAGCTAACTACCCATAACATCTGCAGTCCAAACCACACAGGCAACCGACATCGGTCCCTGTCTGCCTGGGGTCTGCCGATGTCAGTCGATCTCTGACCGATGTCAGTTGCTTCTTATCTGTACCCTACCGACATCGGTTGGCCTGACCGACACTAGTGTCTGTGACACTCCAGCAAATCCTCCAATGGCCTTCTCCATGTCTACATCAGTGAAGATTTTAGCTCCACAACCTAACAATCTCCCACTTGGAGATAAATAGCTACACTGTACCTATACATGTACCCCATCTAATCTATTTCCTAGCTTATATCCCTCTTCAAGATGAATCCTGAAGACAACCCACCACACACACAATGATGTACCTCCTATCATCTGAGTACCCTACTGCATCTGAACCTACAATTCCATGTAGTGAAGTCTTGACCCTAAATAGCATGAATCCCTGCTACTGGTCCCTCTCTAATACCTAAGAACCCACTTCCCCGAATTGGCTCCTAACACTCTGACAACACCCACTGCTTGGGCAAACTCAGGTCTATACCAGACCTCATGTGATTTTGGACACTGAACTGTCCAGCCCTTAGTGTGCTCTAGCTTTGCATCCTGAACCTCGCCAACACCTGATTCACATCAGCTTCCACTAGAGACAAAATCAACCTGTGATCTCCATGTCTCCCATGCCAAAGAATTTTGCTGCTCCAAATTCTTCATGACATGCCACTGAACTAATCCTACCCTTAACTCAACACAACCCTATATGTACAAACCTGCTAGCTAGCAAACCATCCACATACAGTAACAGAATGATGTTGTGACTCATCATCCCCCTGGTAACACAAACCATAGTAATTACCCTAACATTGACTGAAGCCATGCTTCATCCTCCACCTGTCAAAACTTGTACCACTGTCCTGCAGCTTCCTCAAGACCATATGCCCTGGTCTTCCATCTCACGTGTCCATTCTCTCTATTCTTCAACTAAGGTATCCATTCATCTCTGTGCTTTCATACCTGCTGGCAACCCTACCAAGTCTCTGCTTGGTTTTGCATCATATACCTGCCATGCTCCCACTGTTTCCTGGATCCTTCCTACTCTGCAGTCATCAACTAGTATAAAGAAGAGGAACAACTAATTTGAGGCTTACTTATGTCTTCAGTCCTCCGTATGGGCATTTGAGACTCTTTGACAGCTTGTTGTCCACCTAAAATCCATTACAGTGACCAACCTCAGTCACCACACAGTCTGTATCCAATCGACATCGGTTCCTACGCCTGTCCTGACTACCAACTATGTCAACGTCGGTGTCCCCGTTGCCGACATCGGTCCTCATGACCAACATCGGTCTTACCTACTACCGATGTTAGTTTTTATGCTGACACTGGTACTTGTGTTTTCCTGTGAGTGATGACTTTTTACCTATGAGCTCCTTTGAATCAAGTCCCATGTCCAAACTGCCCTGCTCAGAAGTATCCAACCACATCCACTAGTCTTTATCCGCCATCTCCTCCAAGAACACCAAGGCTTTCCAGTTCTTAAGCCTGTCAAATATATCTATCTTCTGCTTAAGAACATGCATCTCCTTCCTACTCATGTGACCAAGCCTATGAAGCCACGTCTCTGCAACAGAAGAAGAATCAGTAATATAAACAAGTAGATAAAGAGTACCTATTTTCTTACCACTAGCTAATTCAAGTGCATCCAATGTGAGAGTTCTTGTGCATCTCTCATCACCCAACCTTTCTGAATAAATTAGCCATATCTCCAAACCTAGGACCTGCATGACCTCCTTCAACACCCATGTGTTGGCTGCCTATAATTTTAGCTTCACTTCCCCTTTACCAATTCTTTGGCAAGGCTCACTAGCTCCTCTCCCTGGGGCTGCATGGAAAGAGGCAACAGAATCTGTTATCCAAGATTCAACTTTATCCAAGAAACCTCACAGAGCATCCTGTGCCACATCACCTACAACATCTGCTTCTTTAGTTCCTTCTTGTTGATCTTCCACAAACCAACAATATTCTTTTACCTGCTCTTTCTTTCCATAGGACCATAAGTGGCCATCTATGCTTTTCAACTCCTCCATTCTTAGCTTACTTTGATCTGCCATTGCTCTACTCCCACTCAATCAAAAACCCCTGAGAGTGACCTGTAACCAAACACAAAACCTGCTTCCTGCAACCTTAGCTCTGATACCACGTGTTGGGATATGAACCAGAAGCACACAATTGATTACCAAGCAACTTAATATGCAGAAATAACCAGAATCAACAAGTAACTAGAATCCATAAATAACACAAGATATGAGAGACAATACACAACTTGTATTAAAACTCATACTGAAAAGAATACAATAAAGAAGATGCCACTTCTTCTCCACCACCTCTTCAGAGGCTTCCCACACCTCAAGTGAACAGTAATTCTCTCCTCAAAGCTCTCTATCTTAGGTCCCAACACCCAACTCAAACACTGAGTTGGTGTTCACCTTATCCCTGTGCTCCATGCACACCACAAGTGCTCCACGCACTCCACAAGTACTCAAATGTACTTCAAGTAGATCCCACCTGATTTTGCTCCCTGTTGTGTTGCTGTCCTTTCTGATCTTGCACACCTGTAAATCAATCTGGGTCTGCACACCTATGAACCTTGACCTTGCACACACATGCACCTACAAATCAATGATCTTACTTACCATGTAGATCTCCTATCATAGCCATGCTCACCTGATGACCAAGATCATACATACATGAAAAACCCTGCTGATTCTCTAATCCAACACCCACACTTGGTAGTGTGGCACTAGGAGGAACACACCATAGCTCACCTCACACACAGAAGGAGCTTATAATAATGCTCTCTTACTCTCTAGCACAAGTTTACAATACAACCATGAGTCTATTATATAGATCTCATCCAAACAATAATTAGACACCTAATTACAATAATTAGATCTACAGCTTTGAGTCTAAAATTAGCTCTTGACATGCAAACACTTGGTTCATTAGCTAACTACCCATAACATCTGTAGTCTGAACCACACAGGCGATCAACGTCGGTCCCTGTCTGCCTGGGGTCTACCGATGTTGGCCGATCTCTGACTGACATCGATTGCTTCCTGTATGTACCCTATCGACGTCGGTTGGCCTGACCAACACTAGTGTCTGTGACACTCCAACAACTCCTCCAATGGCCTTCTCCATGTCTGCATCAGTGAAGCTTTTAGCTCCACAACCTAACAATCTCCCACTTGGAGATAAATAGCTACACTGTACTTGTACTTGTACCCCATCTAATCTATTTCCTAGCTTGTATCCCTCTTCAAGATGAATCCTGAAGACAACCCACCACACACATTGTGATGTACCTCCTATCATCTAAGTACCCTGCCGCATCTGAACCTACAATCCCATGTAGTGAAGTCTTGACCCTGAATAGCATGAATTCCTGCTGCTGGTCCCTCTCTAATACCTAAGAACCCACTTCCCCGAATTGGCTCCTAACTCTCTGACAACACCCACTGCTTGGGCAAACTCAGGTCTATACCAGACCTCATGTGATTTCAGACACTGAACTGTCCAGCCCTTAGTGTGCTCTAACTTTGCATCCTAAACCTCACCAACACCTAATTCACATCAGCTTCCACTGGAGACAAAATCAACCTATGATCTCCATGTCTCCCATTCCAAATAATTTCGCTGCTCCAAATTCTTCATGACATGCCACTGAACTAATTTTACCCTTAGCTCAACACAACCCTATATGTACAAACCTACTAGCTAGCAAACCATCCACATACAGTAACAAAATGATGTTGTGACTCATCATCCCCCTGGTAAGGCAAACCACAGTAGTTACCCTAACATTGACTGAAGCCATGCTTCATCCTCCACCTGTCAAAACTTGTACCACTGTCCTGTAGCTTCCTCAAGACCATATGCCCTGGTCTTCCGTCTCACATGTCCATTCTCTCTATTCTTCAACTAAGGTATCCATTCATCTCTGTGCTTTCATACCTGCTAGCAACCCTACCAAGTCTCTGCTTGGTTCTGCATCATATACCTACCATGCTCCCACTGTTTCCTGGATCCTTCCTGCTCTGCAGTCAGCAACTAGTATAAAGAAGAGGAACAACTAATTTGAGGCTTACTTACGTCTTCAGTCCTCTATATGGGCGTTTGAGACTCCTTGACAGCTTGCTATCCACCCAAAATCTGTTATAGTGACCAACCTCAGTCACCACACAGTCTGCATCCAATCGACATCGATTCCTACGCCTGTCCTGACTACCAACTATGTCGACGTCGGTGTCCCCATTGCCGACATCGGTCCTCGTGACTGACATCGATCTTACCTACTACCGATGTTAGTTTTTATGCCAACACCGGTACTTGTGTTTTCCTATGAGTGATGAATTTTTACCCGTGAGCTCCTTTGAATCAAGTTGCATGTCCAAACTGCCCTGCTCAGAAGTATCCAGCCACATCCACTGGTCTCTGTCTGCCATCTCCTCCAAGAACACCAAGGCTTTCTAGTTCTTAAGCCTGTCAAATATATCTATCTTCCGCTTATGAACATGCATCTCCTTCCTGCTCATGTGACCAAGCCTATGAAGCCACGTCTCCGCAACAGAAGAAGAATAAGTAATATAAACAAGTAGATTAAGAGTACATATTCTCTTACCACTAGCTAATTCAAGTGCATCCAATGTGAGAGTTCTTATGCATCTCTCATCACCCAACCTTTCTAAAGAAATTAGCCATATCTCCAAACCTAGGACCTGCATGACCTCCTTCAACACCCATGTGTTGGCCGCCTGCAATTTTAGCTTCACTTCCCCTTTGCCAATTCTTTGGCAAGGCTCACTAGCTCCTCTCCCTGGGGCTGCATGGAAAGAGGCAACAGAATCTATTATCCAAGATTCAACTTTATCCAAGAAACCTCCCAGAGCATCCTGTGCCACATCACCTACAACATCTGCTTCTTCAGTTCCTTCTTGTTAATCTTTCACAAACCAACAATATTCTTTTACCTGCTCTTTCTTTCCATAGGACCATAAGTGGCCATCTGTGCTTTTCAACTCCTCCATTCTTAGCTTACTTTGATCTGCCATTGCTCTACTCCCACTCAATCAAAAACCCCTGAGAGTGACCTGTAACCAAACACAAAACCTGCTTCCTGCAACCTTAGCTCTGATACCACGTGTTGGGATATGAATCGGAAGCACACAATTGATTACCAAACAACTTAATATGTGGAAATAACCAGAATCAACAAGTAACTAGAATCTAGAAATAACACAAGATATGAGAGACAATACACAACTTGTATTAAAACTCATACAGAAAAAAATACAATAAAGAAGATGTCACTTCTTCTCCACCACCTCTTTAGAGGCTTCCCACACCTCAAGTGAATAGTAATTCTCTCCTCAAATCTCTCTCTCTCTTAGGTCCCAACACCCAACTCAAACACTGAGTTGGTGTTCACCTTATCCCTGTGCTCCACACACACCATAAGTGCTCCACGCACTCCACAAGTAGTCAAACGTAATTCAAGTAGATCCCACCTGATTCTACTCCTTATTGTGTTGTTGTCCTCTCTGATCTTGCACACCTACAAATCAATCTGGTTCTGCACACCTATGAACCTTGACCTTACACACACATACACCTGTAAATCAATGATCTTACTTACCATGTAGATCTCCTATCATAGCCATGCTCACCTGATGACCAAGATCATACATACATGAAGAACCCTACTGATTCTCCAATCCAGCACCCACACTTGGTACTGTGGCACTAGGAGGAACACACCATAGCTCACCTCACACATAGAAGGAGATTATAATAATGCTCTCTTACTCTCTAACACAAGTTTACAATACAACCATGAGTCTATTATATAGATCTAATCCAAACAATAATTAGACACCTAATTACAATAATTAGATCTGCAGCTTTGAGTCTAAAATTAGCTCTTGACATGCAAACACTTGGTTCGTTAGCTAACTGCCCGTAACATCTGCAGTTTGAACCACACAGGTGATCGACATTGGTCCCTATCTGCCTGGGGTCTGCTGACATCGATCGATCTCTGACCGATGTCGGTTGCTTCCTGTCTGTACCCTGTCGACGTCAATTGGCTTGACTGACGCCGGTGTCTGTGACACTCCAGCAACTCCTCCAATGGCCTTCTCCATGTCTGCATCAGTGAAGCTTTTAGCTCCACAACCTAACATAAGTCTTGTAGTCCAAAACCAAGCTGTTGAAAATGTTTTATATTGTAAGTGGTTTTTGTTTGTGTAGGATCAATATGGTTATGCCAAAAATATTCACCACCCATGTATAATTTAATTTTTAGATATTACTATCATAGATACTTTTTGAGTTGTTGTGAACCTAATTGCTTTAGAGGATCCTCAATTGAGGTTTTTGGTCATCGATAAGATCTTGAATATTGTGCTTCAAGGTAAAGCAATGGTTTGTAGAATGTCTGAGTCCCTGATGTTAGTGACAATAAACATTTGCATTGTATTCTTTCGATAGAGGTTGAATTATATCAAACTTGATAGTATGAGGGAGAGATATAAGCTCACACTCTATTAAACACAAGAGTAATGAAGCCAGGGACTCAGATAAACATTTAAATTTTCTTTATGTTACCTTAGCATAGTCTAATTAGGTTCTTATACTAGTGTGTCAATTTTGGACTCATATTCAGAGTATTTTGGTTTAGTATTATCTATTTTTTGGACCATTTCATAGTGTTTTAAGGTATTAGGATATGTTGTACATGTGTAAAGGCTTCAATGACAAAATTTTAAACTTGCATGTAATATGGAGGGAACTACATACATCTCATGTATCCAAGACTACCCCAATAGAATGTTATAGTTCAAATCATTTAGCATAATTTGGCACAAAGTGGCCAATGTCTAGGGACCCTAGTAATATTAATGTAATTTGACCAATGAGAAGGGTTTGTGAATTGTCAAAACTTTTTATTTGTATAACTATTTTTTTAATAAGATTTCCTGTGGTGGTTAGGAATTGTATGCTACAAGTGTTTAGGTTGGATCCATTATCAATTAGCACTCTTTTGATACATTTAATTTGTATTTTTACTTATATGAATAAAGGCAAATTTTGGTCAACAATATCTTTGGATGGAAAATATGTTGGATCAATGGTGATTAACTTGTTATAATTCATAAGATCTTTCATGATATCCAAAAAATAAGCAGGGTCAATATCACTTGGAACTTGTGTCTCATGCAATGACTTGTATAGGATATCTTCATAGACATTAGATTGCTTTAAGAGCTCAAGGATTGAGATTTTTGCATGCATATTATTTAATTGGTCAATAATATCATATCCCTTAGATTCTAGTTTTGTGGCATTGCAAAAGGAATTTTGAAGAGAGATAAAGTGTTGCTTGTTATTAAAAACCCTCTTATTTTTATTATAAACATTAGAATAAGGAGGAGCCTATAGGAATGTAGGTTTTGAATCCCTTATAGATCAAAATGATTTAATTAGGCATGAGATATAACAAGTAAGAACCAATGTAAGGTATTGGACAATGAAATAATTAATAAAACTATCCATGGTAAACATGATTTGTAAATTTTATAGCAATTTAGAGATCAACAATAAGAAAATTAGAAAACTCTAATTTATCCTAGGGTTTTTTTGTTTAAAGATCATGTTCACCAAATGTTTAACCCTAAAATGGATCTAGATTAGGATTATCTAGATGTTAAAGGGGTGTAAATAAATGAAATGGCACAAGTGTGATGATTAGATTTATAGAAGGCCAATTAGATGTTAAACTCATATATAAGCATACACTAAATTTATTACACTAAGATAGTCTAAATATGGAAAGTACAACTATGCTAGATATATAAATGCAAAAGAAGTTAATTACATAGCTTATTTTGATGCTAATGCAATTTTGGATATGGAACAAGAGAAAAGTAGGATGGAAGCATATTATGTAATAGTCATCAAATACTAAATTAGATGCTTCTAGATATATGGATAGTAATGTTAGCTTGGGATGGTTACATCAACACTACTATTTAGGTTCGATGCTAGTGTCATGTATATAATATCTACTATAATAGGATGAAACCACTTGGATACTTCTAGGTTTGGATTTACCTTTTCTCTAATGCATTCAAATATGGGTTATGGACTATCATTCCTTCTAAAATGGAAAAAACCTAGCGTTCCATCTTCATAATGACCTTGGGGTAAAATGGGTTAGTGGGCACATGGTGTTGAGCTGAAGCCAATGACCCCATTATCAAAGGGCACTCCCTACATAGCTAATACTCTATAAGAGGGCCTTAGACTCATTTATTTCTTCACTACGTGTTGGTTTGTGTGTGAATCATACAATATGTGTAAAACAAGTACAATAGTGACCTATCTTGTAACTTGGCAAATTGGGATCTTGGGCTGATCTTTTAGTACTTCAGACCTATATATGTGAAATCCCTATGACTAGTATGGAAATAGGAATAAATAGGGAAGCTATTTTCAAATTTAATGCTCTTTGGTCTTTTTGCTAGTGGTAGTTAGGTAAGGAATGAATGAGGGTTGATCTTGTATTTATATCAATCCCTTTGGAGTAATAACTTGCATTAAAACACTTAGTTTAGTCATTATGATATATTTCATTTACAAATTGGATGACTTTAAGGAACTTGACACTTGTATCAGGATAGGACAATAATGTTGACACTATTGTCTATCTTAGACGTTAGTGTCTAAGGAGTAGAAAAATAGGTACAAGTTTTAAACTTTTAACGATGTAAGATAAGTATATTTTAAGCATTCTGGGAAAGATAAGAGACCTACGTCATCAACATAAAACTATTCAGACTAAGATATATAGGCCAAGGTACACAAATATAGAATATATGTTAGACTTGTGGAAGCTAGAAAGGCAAATAATTGAGAGGAATAATCAAGGTCAGAGTTTGTCAAGTGTATAAGATTGAGGTGTTTCGTAATCATAAAGCATCATCTATAGTTAGGTGTAGTATGTATTAAGGGATTTTGGTTGATCATTTTCATAGGATGTGTCATTGGTATGTTATTATTAACATTGAGGATAGGGTTTAAGGATAACAAATTCATAAATATGTTTAGGATGGACACCAAAATATGGCCTTTGGGGTTCAGTTGTCTATTCACCTTGATGGATTTAGCATAGACAAGTGGTAAATCCACTATAATGGGATATATATGAAATAACATAGTAGTCCAAGGTTTTAAGGTATTTTTATACATATCCAAAGCTACCTAGTCATATGTTCTATATAGTGTAGTGACCCAACTATAAATCTTCTGAAACCTAACATTGAATGTCTTGATGGGATCATTTGCTTCCGTCTTCAAGCTAGAGAACTATTGGTATAAGACATTAGGGTTAATAACTTACCCAAATAAGTCCATTAAAGTTTTTCTAAACTACTCCCATCCTGAAATGGAGTTCTCAAGTAGGTTTAGAAACCAGTCATAAATAACATCCATCATGGTGAATGGGAAGAGCCTACATGCTACATCTTCATGCTCAACATTTAGGAGTCTAAGAGTTATTTTATATTAAATCACATACTCTTCAGTAGTTCATCCCCCATTAAGTGTGAATTATATAATATATCTCTATGGGTTTTTGGCTAGGTTGTGGATAACTCCATGAACATTAATGGCAGATCCAACTAACCAAGCCATAAGTATAGGGTTGGACATGGGTATAGGGTTGTTTGGAGTGGAGTGATTTAATGAAATATATGGGGTTACCTAAGGTCTTGGTATTCTTATATTGGACCTACTTCTCTTATGAAATTGTATGGATGAGATTAACAACTAACCTGGACTAGACCTAGATCTAATGGCATATGTAGGAGGCTCCAAGTTATTCTTGGGTCAAATGGTAGTTTTAAGTATTTTTGTGTGTGTGTGTGTGTGTGTGTGTGTGTGTGTGTGTGTGTGTGTGTGTGTGTGTGTGTGTGTGTGTGTGTGTGTGTGTGTGTGTGTGTGTGTGTGTGTGTGTGTGTGCACGCGCGCCCTCATTCTAGTGCCAATTTTTCTATGTTAGGGCCTCAAAATGTACCTATTTAAATAGGTAATCTCAAAGGTTTAGAGATATTTAAGGGGACTTCACACTCTCATTTTAGGACTAATATTGATGCAGTTGAGTGCATGAGTGGTAGGTATTGGGATCCATTAGTTAGACTACTTGGAATGAATCTTTGAAATATGCATTGCTACTACTAAAATTTCAACACTATTTAAACACACTTATCAAGTTAAACATCCACTATCTCACTAATCTAATACCCATAACTCATCAATACACAAAATTTAATTCAAAGTAATAACTAAAGAAATAAAAAAAGGGGGAAGGGTAGGTAGAAATAAAAGATCTCTTGGGTCAGTATGGAGACACCAACATCTAGGACTAGCTATGAGCCCAACTATAATTTTACCATTGTATGTTGAGTTTCAAATCAGCTATAAATTCAACCATACAAGGAATGGAATCTACAGAAGCATCATGTGATCAGGGCTTGTAGTTCCACCCCATAGGCGAATGTTTACAAGATTGTTTTTGACACACAAAAGCTTGTAATTATTTTTAAAACAAGATAAAACACATAAATTAATTAGAGTAGCATACCACTTATCCTAATTATGCACATGTATTATATACATACTCATATCATAGTCTTATACATAAATATTCTCCACTTCACCAAAAAAGATGGGAAGGCATGTAGACACAATATAATGTAATGAAAACCAATAGAATGTAAAAATTTATAAGTATATTAATTCTTTGTGCCTTATGTTACAAAAATGTCAACCCTAAAACAATACTACAAATCAATATTTATAGAAAAGAGAGGAGTTCTACCACCTATTTTCATGGAATCCCATTCCAAGCCATCATGGCTAAGTTGTTATAACATCACATCAACATGCCCAAAAGTGATAAAATAAAAGAGAGACCTAAAAAAATAAGACAACCACTTTCCCTTTCAGGACCACAAGAGGAACAATGGGACCATTAACTAGAGCTCAAATGGGTACCACTTCCTAATTTCCTCTGGGTGCCTTGTTGAGCTACTAGTACCTACACAATGAGGTTTAACTCTATGTCAAGACTAGGTAGGTTGACAACCAGTTCCTTAAATAAAACCTCTACCTATGTCAATAATTTAGCATGTGTCTTTTCTTGTTTGGATTTGATTTTTTTAAAATAGGGCTTAGTTGGAATGGCTAGCAGTGATGGGACTTATCCATGTTTTGAATCATGAATAGCCTAAATGGGCCAATATATGTAGAAAGTGTGGTTGGTATGTTCTTATTTTTGGCCCTCATGGTTCCTGAGAAGTGTTCAGAGTTGGTCAAGTGTCATTTATATTATGGTAGGCCCAAAGGGTGATGTTATTGATTCGGTGCTTAAGATTTTCCAAGTGTACATTCCTTTGGGTGTATGAAATTACATGTGGAGATCCCTAATTAGATGAAGTCTCATGTGTTGTACTATTATCTAATACTTCTAATTACACGTCTGGGTAAATTAGCTACCAGGTGTATGGAAGTACACATGACACATCATGATTGGATCAAGATTCTTGGACCATATATATTTTTGATAGCTATGGGCTTGGTTTCATGGCCTAAAAAACATAAAAATAAACTACTCATTATAAATCATTTTGTAAAGGAAGGTTTGTTCACATGTCATAAATAGCCTCTAGGAGGATGTCAACCAAACTCCAAGACTCTAGGTCATTGATTCTAAGACTTTGGGTCATCAACCCTTGGATGTAACATCAAATATTTTCTACCAGAAAGAGTTAGTACCTAAAAAATAAACTAAGCATAGAAAAATTTTAAAATCATGATGAGGTTCACTTTTATGAAATAAAATCCCATGAAAGATCTATATAAATATAAGCAAAAGGGGCTTTATTTAGATTTTGAATAAATCTTGAAGATTGAAATCTGATTGGTGTTTGCTTTTGGGAATTAGGCCTAAGATTTAGAAATAATATAGGGTTCAGACTAGGTTTAATAAGGGGCTAATTTTTAAATATATATTGCTTACATGGGGGTCCTTTTCTTCTATGAAAAGGGATGTGTTAGTCACAATAAATTCTAGGAAAGAAGTGTGTAAATAATAACATGCATTTGTATAACAACCATGTAATCAAGCCTATGAACATGTAAAATAAAACTATTCCCCATGCATTTTTATAAATGAATATATAATGTAAGATACCCATGAGGTAAGAGAAGAAACACAAACCTAGGCATAAACCACTAGAGATTAATAATAAAATATCATACATATACACATTTTGATTTAAGAAAATAGAAGCTTAAAAATAAGGAACAAATAATATAAAGAGTTTTTATGAAACCCTAAGAAAACATGGAGAGATTAAACCCTATGAAACCTCTGAATATAATTTTTTTCTAAGCTCAAGGTGTAATCACCAATTTTTGAAGGGTGGATGTAATCTAAAAATAGAAATCCAACTAAAGTTTTCTCAAAACATGTAGAATAAGATGCAGATCTAAAGTTTTAAAAATCATCCATGGGACCCTATGGAGGAAACCCTATAATATATAAATGTTAAAATAAATGATGGGTTCACCAAAATGTTTTATCTTTTTATTATTTTAGATGATTTCCCTCAAGCACAATTGATAAAATAAGATGCACGAGGGAGATCTAACATTTAACAATGTAAAGCAATAATTTCATATTTGCCCTAGTGTTCACAAATAGTAAACAAGCATAATTGAAATAATGAAAATAAAAATGACAAATAAATAGAAAAAGACAATAATTGTTCACACTTGAGTAAAATATTGGGATTTTGAGACTGAAACTATGTTGTGCAGGCTTGCACTTGACTTTGCACAAAATCTAGACTTCTAACTTAATATAAACATAAATGACACTTTCTCCTTAACCAATTATTATTTTCAATTCAGATCGGTATCGTGCCTTTGTAATTAACTATTGTGTTTTTTAGTGTCAAATTTATATTGTGTAAACTTCTAGGTTTGACACTTTTCCTAGGATTGTCCACCATCTAGTGTCATTCATACATGTACCTTTGCTTCTCTAATTTAATAGTTAGAATATTTATAATTTGATATCTTTTCACCACCTTGACCTGTATCTCCAAAAAAACTTTAGAAAAATATAATGGAATAAGTATTCGGGTCAGTAAACCTTAAGGGGGTTACAACTACATATCTCTCATGTTAGAAAAATATCCCACATAGTTCTTATGTTGTGTGATTAAAGAGTGAGAAAAGAATCATCACCTTTTCTTTATAGGTGTAATACAACTACATGACATTCTTCTATGTCCTTATTTTGGTATAAGATGTTATTGAATATATATATATATATGATGTAAGTCCTTAAGTATATATTTAGCAATATAAGGTGTGCTTAGACTTGAATTCCATGGGAATTCTCCTTAATCCTCCTCATTGAAATGCATCTAGATGGTTTTTATATATATATAAGTCTATAGTTTTACTCAAGATCTATTAGCATAGAAAAGAAAACCAAGTAATAATAAATATGTGAAATCCACAGGTTTAAACATCAAGGAAGAACACACACAAGGATAAATTGGCCTATAATCTAAAATAATATGGGATTGGTATACTTGTCAAATGTTTTTAGGGCACACTCAAAGGGAAAAATAATTTTGTCCATTTATTAAAAATAGAATAAGATAAAGAGAAGTTGAGAAGGGGAAGCCTCCAAATGTAAAAATATATATAAAAACATAAGGAGAGAGGCATAGGAACACACAAATAAGAAGAGAGAGAGAGAGAGAGAGAGAGAGAGAGAGAGAGAGAGAGAGAGAGAGAGAGAGAGAGAGAGAGAGAGAGAGAGAGAGAAGACATGAAAAAGTGCCAATCGGATCCAGATTCAACCAGTGATTCATATGCACAAAACTATACTAATTTTTTTTCAATCATAAGGATTGTACCAAAATTATTTATCTACAACATCTTTAAAAATTGCATCTAAATAATGATTCATTTAAAAGAAAGCTAGGTTTTAACCTGTTTTAATAGTAAAATGAAATAATCCTTGTAACAATTAGATGTATCACAATTTGATCAATATCTAACATTATAAGGATACAAAGCATGAAACACAATGTGAGTTTACTAAAATATTTTAAGGGAAAGTAGTTCCACATCAAAATTCAATACATCTACCCATACACATTAAAAATAAGCCTAATCATATTTACAACAATAAAAACGTAATTGCATAAATAATTTCCTATGGAAATACATGAAAATAGAGGATTTAGTAATAATATTTGAGTTCACTTAAATCTATACATATACACCATAAATAAATAGTACAAATCAAGTCCAGGGTGTGAGGTGAATAAACCCCAAAAAAATAATAGTAAATAGAAATTAATTCCCATAACCATTAACATACTTTTGAAAGAGTAGGGTGATTTATATAAACATGAGGTCAAACCTAGTAAATTGTAGTTATATTAAAATTTATTTGATGATCATGTTCATTAACTCGAGGGATTCAACAACCTCACTCGTGTTTCCAAAAAATTGTGTGGATCTATGGAATATTGATATCTTTGCTCAAAACCCTAATAGGGAAATAACATCTAAAAGACTTGAAAAATGGGAGATGTATTTTAGGTCTATGTTACCCTTCCCTGATTATTATCAAGCCCCTATAATTTTTTTATAATTTCAAACATAACACACCAACTATAATGCATGCTCATCAAGGCACACCAATGAATGCATAATCTATCCTATATGAATTTTTAAGCTAGAATTAATAAATTGTAGACAAATAAATATCAAAGATATAATTTTTAAATTTTTCTTGAAATTATCAAAATCATTACTTTGGTACTTTCACAATATATGCTACATCTATGGCACATATGTCCTTCATGTCTTAAATGCACTAGTTCATATGTGTAGTAATAGATTTATAGATTTCAAATTTGCTAACACACAATGGATGGAAAATCCCAATAAATCAAGAACACATAACATGAGAGAACCAAACAAGGTTCAAAAGGGCCCACCTAGAAATTGTACATAGCACATTTCCAACACCCTAGAACCATGCATTGTATGATTCTAGAAAAAATCCATAAACCCAAGGAAACAAGAGGGAAAGAGAGAAAAATAGGTGAGAGATAGGAAATAAAGAGAAGGAAGTTAGGAAATAGTCATAAACATGGAGAAAACATGCCAATAAGATCCTAATATGAACTAATAATATACAAGCACATAAATGCTATAGAATAGTGCAATTTTACAACTAATAACTATCCCCGTATCAAAGTTATGTATCTACATATACAATATCATGTCACTCAATATATTGGTTATGACTAACATTATTTATAATCAATATTTCTATGACACATTATTTTTATATAGGTTTTCTATGATTTAATGTTCAATATGATGTTATTCCTTACATGATTTCTATGATGCATAATTACTACATTATACATTATGCTTATGAGTGTTCTATATTATTTCCATGATCTATTTCATGTAAATATTAATGTTTTTTATGACTATGTTTCTCTTATGTTTTTGTAGTCTATATCATGCATGTATATATTAGGGATTTTTTTTTCCTTGCTCATACTCTCTAATGTTATATGTTTATGGACTAATGACTCAATGTTATGATGGATTAAATGAAATATAATCTCTATATTTGTTAATATCCATTTTGTAATGAATCTAATTTTATTATATCTTACCACCACATGGGAAAAAAATGTCTTTTTTGCTTATTTTTTAAATGCTAAATATTGGTGCACTACACTATTTGATGATATGTTATGTTTCAATGATATATCTAAATTTTTAAAAGTGAGCTTCACATGTTCACTTAAATATCAAAATGGAGCATATATATTACTCATTATAATTTTAGGGTCATTCTTTTATTAATGATATGATGGACCAAAGGAGATTTCTCTACAGTAAGGGTAAAAGGGTCACTTGCATCATCATATCTAGTATTTCAGAATTGGATGCTTATTGCCCAATTGCTATAAGGTTCAAACTTTAATTTTGATCTTACACAGTGACTCAAGAATTCCATGACTTAGATTATTTTTAGATGTGGGGGATCATCACTTTATGACACATAAGGTTCCAACTCCATTCCATCTTTCTATCTCTTTTGTTGGTGTGATGAACCCATGGGACTTTTGTTGCATATTAGGGACTAATGAGGTGTCTTGCTATAAATTAATTTCTTATTTAATATTTATTATTTTTCACTCATCCATGTTTGTGTAATAAAAGTAACTTTAGTTTTGCAGATACCAAAACATAGTGACTCTGTGACTCAGCATGCAAAGATTAATGTTGGCAGCAAAAAATGTGCCATTTTTATATGTTTTGCTTTGAAATATGTGTTCATTCCACATAGTTCATAGCTAAGTATACACCCAAAAGTGGTGGTTAAATGTAGACATGTAAAAATGGTCCATTGGGATTTAATTTGCATTATAATTTATGTTTTATCCACATTTTTATATATATGGGAGATTGGTCCAAATTAGGCATGGTTAAACTATTATGACAATTTATGACCTGGCTTGAAACCCCTTTTGCGTGTGTCCTCATTTGATCCCCCTCTTTATATTATGGTTACCTTGTATAATGTTGGGATTGTTTGTATGGTCTTGGCCATGTTCTTTTTGCCTTCCCCAAGTTAGATGCGTTTATCTTCCCCTTTCTACCTTTATCATTTCTAGTCCTTGGAGGTTGACATGTGCATCAAGTTCACCAAAGTTTGAATTCAATCATCTATCAATAGACAAGTGAGGTAGTTAATGTTATCATGTCAAACACATATAGGTATCATAGTGAGCATATATTAGATACATGTGTGGCATATGTTTTATTTTATCTTTTTTGTTATTGATATCTTTGTTCAATTTATGGAGTCCGACAGATTAGAAGGGCTAGTCAATTCATGCTGGTAACAAACCTTATTACAAAGACCTTGAAAACCATTCCTTATCCATTTTATATTTCTAAGAGTGGGCCATTTTAATAAAGGTAAGATTCAAAGTGCACATCTAAGGCAAGAGGCAAAAAATTAGCAAATAAAATCCAAGATTTATGGCACAATTGTAAGTCCTATCATGACTATACCTAATTTTACCCGAAGTATTTGTAGGTCCTAATAGTTAGCCATAAGTGTTTGTATGGTCCTATCAGGGTGATAGTCACATAACCAAATTTAGATGTGACATATGTGACAGGTGGCAGTTGCATGTGAACAAGGTTATCTTGTAATGGTAGATTAAAAGTGAATTAAATACCCTCACTAAATCGAGTAATAATGCCTTAATAAGCTCATCTTCTCATGTCTATCTATGTTTAATTATTTATCTAGTTGAACACTTTTTCACAATTTGATCTATTTTTATATAGAGAGTTAAAGGAAGGTATATTTTATGCATACATAACTCTTCTTCATATAGGGTGATGATGTTGTAAAGTTACATCGTAAAAATGATATTCAAGAATGAACTATTATATTCAAGCAACACCCATCAAATATTAATTTCCATTCACCAAAGGGCTAGCTATGGTATGGAAATTCATGAAGTATAGCAACAAGATAATACCCATTTGGTTGTTCTTGGGGAAGATCTTTTTGTTTATGATTCGAAACATAATTGATTTATCTTATTCATAAATTCTGGTTAGTCAGGTAAAAATGGTCGGATCGTGTAAGATAAATAATTATGGTAATCACATGTTAAAATTGGTAAGTAATTGAAGCTTTACCAACTTTAATGAAACCTCCTAAAATCAATCTGCCTATATTTTTTAATTCCCCCCAACACAGCAAATTTAGTCTCAGTAATCCTCATGCACATTCAAATTTGAATTTATCTAATCCATTTGAGTGTCCATGTTATCTAAAATCACTCTTAGAATTTTATACCTCAACAATTTTGGCCATATATCTACCTGCCCTTTCTCTTTTAAATGACATTTTGATATCCTAATAGAAATTCTCTTTCTTCAGATCATCCACTTCTAATTATGCTCCAACACAACTGACCATCCAAAGAAAAATAATTTCTTAACTATCATGTTAAAATGTCTCGTTTAAATGCATAAAAATAATATGAATTTAGCTTTTTGTTATAAGTATGGTCTCTTCACAGTATAAGAATGAGTGCAATTCTTCTAACTTCATAAGATAGATTTCGTCCAACATTTTTATCCCACCATTAGATTTATCTTCAGAAAATTTAAAAAGATTTATCTTCAGAAGAATTAAAAATCAATAGTGAGATCTAAGACAAAATCTATTTTATGAATGCAGAAGAATCCCACTCATGAATTTACTTGTTCTCAAATAGAATGACACAGATATAAGGTCCCCTTCAGGACACCTCTACAATAATACTATGAAGTTTTATTATCCGATATCAATGAATGTGAGACATTGGTCTTCACAAATATATGGAACACCACCATCAACCTCTCTGACATGAAACAAAAGAAAAAGAATACTCACTGTAAGAATGGCAGGCAGCTATTGTATAAAGCTTATCGTGACCACAATAACACTTTAATCATTGTCGGATTGGTTTGATCCATCAGCCAAAATAAGTATGGTCATGGGACATGCCAGTGTAGTCGGTAGTTGCACTGCCTGGGGAATAAATAGATGAACTAGCAGGCAATGGCAACATTGAAGTATGAGGTGAGTGAGGAGGGTGTTGCATGGCGGCTGCTGCTGCCTGCTCTGATCTGTATCTATATCTCATAACCTCTGCTCTCACTGCATTGAGTTCAGCCTGAAGAGACTGTGCTTGCTGTTGCAATGCAGATATGGCTCCCATGCACCCATACACTGGATCTCGTAGCCTAACATTGGCTTCGTAAACCAGGCTGTTGGCTGCATCTGCCCTTTGACTCTCGGGAACTTCCTGTTTAAGCCAAACACAAACACAAAATAAATCATAGGTCACCGACACAGACCCATTTAAATAAAACCTACTCTAAACCATGATTTGATATTATGACATCAATGATAAGATAAATAGAAACCTAGTTAGAATCTAATCTTAAAAAACAATCATTACTTCAAGTTTACCTAAAACCATATCATGATGAAAGCTATTTGTAACCTACAACCTTGCCATCACAATCTTGTTAACAAACAATGTCACTTCTTCCTGCAAGATTTTCTATAGTAAACTACTGTCACTGTATATCTTCCTACAACCTTGGGTCCCAATGAAATTAAATACAATAAAATGCTGCTGACAATAGTTCCGATTACAATCTTACCATCATGATGCAATTAATGAAGATCTACTTGACAATATATATGTATACAACCATGACATTAAAATACACTAGTAATGATGTTTTTTTCTTACAACTTACCATCACAATGCAATAAAACAAGCGTACTACTGCATAACATTAATACAAGAAAATGCTGCTGACATTCTCAGCCTACATCCTTACCTTCAAATGCAATAAATGGAGGTCTCGGTGATTATTTGTATATATTTTTACTAACTTTTTACAATTAAATCGTAAAAAATACTAATTATACAATTGAAAAGAAATTCTAATAATAATATATGTATTTAAAAAAATTTATACCTTAATATATATAACAAACTATCATCCTCACCAAATAACAATATCTTTGTTTACAATCTTCCCAACACTATACACTAAAATAAACTGTTGATAACAACATATTTGTATACAAGCTTTCCATTTACCCACAACCACTACAATAAAATGCATGTAACAATACCTTTGTTTACACTCTAACCATCACAATCATCACTTTGCTATAAAACAAAATGTTCTTAGCAATATATTTGTAATTTATATACAATCTTTCCATCTGCCTGAGACCTTTACAACAAAATCTTAATGAATACAAACCTACCATCTGCCTTCAACCATTATACTATAATACCTATGCATATAACAAGCTTACAATCTGTCTATAACAACCATTGCAATTTGATGCTGATAAAAAAATGTGTACTAACATATTTGAATACTTCAAGCAAATACATTAAAAATGCAAGTTGTCTTATCTCATACAACCTTATTATTTACCTACAACCACTACATATAAAATGCCTGTAACGTTGTATCTCTGCTACCAGTTTACCATCATAAAATGTAAATAACATACTTTCTCTGGCATGTAAGACACGAAAATCTTTTTTTTTTTTTAATGTTTTAAAGAAACATCTATCAATAATGACAGAGGATAAGACCTAGAGCAAGTGGATTTCATCACAATGGGACAAACAACAAATAAAAGTGTTTGACTTTGCATTAGAATTACCATGAGCATCTTGGAGACATTGCTGGCTCCAAACACCTTGTGAACGGAGGCAAATTTCTGAGGCTCGTGAGGAGAAAAATACGGCGAAAATGGGCATTCCTGAGCACATCTTCTCCTCAAGAGCTTGCACGCTGCACAGGGAGTTGTAGTGTTCAAAGCCCCAGGAGGCCCCAAGATTTGTCTCCTTCCCATTCGATCTGCATCTGCTTGCTTTAGATAATTCGCTCTTCTGGAAGATGACTGCAAGTTCTCAAACTGTTCCCTAAAACAAAACAAAACAAAAAAAACACCACCTATATCAGCCTTAACCCTAATCTTACATCACCCAACGGAATAAGTGGACCAATCAAGCTTGTGAGAGAGCACTCATTGGAATAATGTTGTGCAGTCGATCCCCAAAAAATATGTTCAATAATTATGACATTATTCTGTATATTCTATCTCGCTCATCATCATTGTACCTTTCTCTGGACATTCAAACATGCTCGTCTTCAATCTCCTGTCAAATTTGTAAAGCGCAATTTCAAGCCTAAAACCCACACAAACTGTATGTCAGTTGTCATTCCTAGATCTTGTTACCGTGAAAAATAGTGTACATGAAATTTTAAAATACAGCACCATCATATTAATGTTGGAGAATTTATTTCAAAACTGGAAATGCATAAAAAAAAATCTGTTACATTTTGATAGCTTATAATATGAAATCTTCAATCTATAAAAATATACTGTAAAACTGGGCACCCATAGAAAGTATTCTCTTACACTTCATAGATGCTACACACCAATTTTAAAAAGGCATGACAGCCATCCCATCTCAAGAAACAATCTTCTAAACAACTACAAACACTTTCACAGGTGCTACAGACCAAGGTTAGGGAACTTGTTTTGAACTAAAACTGTACACCCATAGAAATAATATTGAAGAATCTATTGTGCGTGAAACCTTAAATTAAATAAAAAAACTGGACACCCATAGAAATAATATAGAAGAATCTGTTGTGCAATATGTTTAAAACTCCACATCCATGTAAACAGTCTTGGAGTATCTATTCTACCTTAAACTTTAAATCAAAACAATTTTGAAGCCTTAAATCAAAACAGTCTGGCAGCATTTATTTTGAAAGTAAGACACCCACAAAAACATTCTTGTGAACAAATAGATACACTTCCATAGGTGCTGCAGACCAATTTGGCCTTAAAGTCATCTCATCTCATCAATTAGGATTTTTCAAAGGATCAGGTAGGTTGAATGAAGAAAGAGACAAACTAGATCTGATATAAGAAAGCAGATCTATGCCATTTTCACGTGAGCAATACAGACAAAGTAACATATAAAAAATGAATATAGTGCATCGTAACATACCTTGGTTGATATACAGATCTGGCTCTACAGTGTGATCATGTACATCTAAATTCTGTCCAAGATGAAGAGGATGATCAAAATTATTGATAAAAACGAAAGTGGGGTAGAGGGGTCCCTTGTAATGTACTTGAGGAAGAGGCCTTGATATTCAAGTCTAAAACAACAAGAAGAGCAAGACTTCACTTCCTTGCCACTTCTCAATCCTGAAAGCAAGGTAAGCTCCTGTCAATTTCTGTGATTTTACAACCACATGAAGGAACAAACAAAGTGACTACTAGAATACAACTACACTACTGGGCCATACATCCATACCATACCACAAGGCACCATGTATAACATCAGCGCACACGTTTTCCTTGGGAAGTTGTGCAGTGTAAGCATAGGATAAGAGAATTTAGGGAAGGTGTATTGTGACAGTGGAGGGGGTACCCTCCACTGTATAATTTATTGTGGGTATAGTTATGTATCGTGGACGGGCGTGATTATGAGCAGGTGCAGATGTACGAGGTAAGGGGGTTATGTTTATGTTTATTTTATTTTATAAAGTACAGTGCTTAGATAGGGAATACCTGGTTAATGCAATTGGGAGGCAAAGGATTTGATGTTGATGTGGCATGTTTTTTATTTTTTTCAAAGATTGGAAATTTCAGCATTGTTACAAAGAGGGTGTTTTTTCCCTTGATGTGGAACACTTAATGTGGCACTCTAACACCTTTATAGAAAGGTACGGAGGATTTAGCAAAGAGAAAACACACCTTAAAGTACTATTAAATTAAGTTAGTAGGGATGACCTTTGAATGAGGATTTTTAGAGTTTCAAAATGTGATTTTATAGATTTTAAGATATATTAAAGAGGTATATTTGACTTAGGATAATAAAATATTATTGAGTTATGATAAAAGAGAAATAGATTAATTATTAGATAGGTTAATTATTATTATTATATAATATTCTTTAGTCATTTAGTATGCATACAAAATAAAAAATAAAATGTCTTATTAAATTAAGGTGATGTTGCTACTCATATATTGTGGGCAAGTGTTTAACTCTATTTTTTTATTATTAAAATATTTTATGATAATTTTATTATATAAAATAATAAAATACATAAGGTTATAGCGAAGTAGTCGGTTGGTATAATGGTCCTCATTCTTCGTCGAATGACAAAATACCAACTTAAAGCACGATACAAAAT
Organism: Torreya grandis; assembly: GCA_037957365.1. Lineage (NCBI taxonomy): Eukaryota > Viridiplantae > Streptophyta > Pinopsida > Cupressales > Taxaceae > Torreya > Torreya grandis. The sequence continues at coordinate 262,944 of JARHVA010006588.1, read as the reverse complement.
AATAGGAATAAAAAATATGTTGGACAAGCCCTGGCACTCAAAATCACATTACATCAGTGAGACAATAGAAGATAACTTAAGCATAGGTCACAACACTAAGGGAGGAGGTAGGGAATCATCCTTGGGTGGTAGATTAGTCCAAGCAAAAGGCTTTGTAGTACGAAGATATGGCACCACCCAGCCATCCAGGGGTTCTAGATTCATATCAATTGTTCATCCATTAGTGGGTTGAGTCCTAGTAGTAGTGCTAGCAAGAGAACCCCTCCGAGAGAGAGTTGTATCAGATTTACCATGTAGTGGAAAAAATAGTCATCCCCTTGGTGAAAGCAAGGGGATAAATCATTGTAGTTGTGTGACTAGCTTCTAGGCCTCCTAGGAAGTGGTGGCGATGGACACTAGGGTAGCCCATCAGGAAGCACACAGATCATTATTCCTGGGGCACTCCACTATTTTTCTAGTAAGTATTGTAGATGGAAAACCTCCATATCAACCTTATCTATTTGGGCTTGAATATGCATGTAGGCTAAAGATATAATAAAAACCTTGTCGTTAATGGTTAAAAAAATGAACATTCATCATTATTGAATATAACATTATTTTTGGCCTTCCATAATTGGAAAAGAATCACAACTCTAAAAAAATCCACAAAAAATAGCAATAGGGCAATTAGTTGAATCCACAAGCATAGAAAGATGCCAAGAAAAAGGCTTAGGGTGATAAGGATGAAAGAGGCTATGGATCCATTTCCATGCAGACTAAGCTCTAAAGCAAAACTAGAGGAGATGCTTGAAAGATTATGGGCACTTGCATGCAAGGCACTTGGGTTGAGCAATTCCCATATGGGAGAGTCACTCCCTGAGTGGAAGGCCTTGATAGACCAAACACCAAAGGAAGTGGTCTAGCTTGGGCTTTAAGTAAGCTTTCAAGATTCCATCAAACCTGGCAAGCCACATCCTAGGGGAAGAATTAAGACCCCATCACCTATTGAGCTTATAGAGAGTAGGAGAAAAGGGGCTCATGACTTGATAGAGAAGTCATGAGGAATAATTTTTGAAGTGGGTGTCACAATTCCACCTTCAATCCTTCCACCACAACTGAGACAATTACAGGCCCAACTTGTGTAGCATAACATCAAGCAGATGCACTTGAATGCAAAGAATAGTAGGTAAGTCTGCATTATTCAAGTGATATTTTCACCTTCAAATCTAGCTAAGGGATCCAATCCATGATAGAGACCAATCTTGAATAGTATGAATTCCTTTCCTAAAGATCCTGAGGGCTTTGATTCTAGGCAAATCAAACAAAAAAAACATTAGTATTGGTCATGATGGGAGACCACCATATAATATGATAATTAAAATATAAACCAGTGTGGAAACTATCACCAATCCATCTCAAATGAGGTTTAACCACCTCAAAAGCCTTCCATATACTTTTGGCCATGAAATAACTTTTCATTTTGGCAGGAGCCATCATGATGAGAAGGGTGTGAAAGTCAATATTTTATAATTAGGCTTGCCATAGGGAAATCCATAGAATATGCAATGCCTTAGTATAATTTTTCAAGATTCATTACCTTCAATGGCTCTAATAACCCTTTAACGCACAAAGTTGTGCTTTGCCTATAAAAATCAACAATTCCCATGTCTCCTTTATCTCGAGGAAGGAAGCATATGTCCCAAGCCATTCAATATAATCCACTTGTTTGTTAGGCATTAGCCCAAAGGAAATCCATGAGAAGTTTAGCCAACCTATCATAAGAGGCCCTAGAGGGAATCTTGTAGGAGGAGTAATAGGCATTGGTAGCCACTAATATTTTAGTACAAACCTAAAATTTCCCTGCTAAAGAGAGTGGCTAGGTAATTTAGTAATCAATCTTATTCTCTATATGGTTGATGACATACTACCAAATATCTATAAAAGAATTGTTGAAGGTAAATGGAAGGCCAAGAAATTTGAGATTCTCTCCTCTAACAATCCATTTCCATTGATATTGGAGAAGCCAGTGAAGCATGGGTATCATGATTTGTCTAAAACATTGAGTCTTAATCCATTGCAAACTATACCCAGAGGATAAACGAAAGATATCAATACATTTCATGGCTTCTTCTAAGAATGTTTTTTCTTGTTCTTCAAGTGTGAGGAAGGTATCATCAATAAAGTACCCATTAATGAGCTGAGAAGATTGGTCAGGTAAAAAAAAAATGTTGATCAAGGCCCTACTTAGTTCTAGAGGCAAAAAGATATCCAAAATCTTCTTCATAAAGTACATACAAGGTCAGAACAAGAGGGAAACCTTTTCATATAGAGCACTGGAGGCAAAAAATGTCAAATTTGAGACCATTAATAGTGAGGTAGGTAAAGGCATCTACATATAAATTTTGGACTGCCAAAATAAATAACTAGCCAAAACCAAAAGCCTTTAGCATGGCCAAGATAAAAATCCATTCTATTCTATCATTAGCTTTTTCAAAATCCAACTTGAGAAAAATGGTTCTCTGATGGGAAGCCCTAGCCCATTCCATTCATTCCCCAAAAAAAATAAGATTATCAAGAATATACTAACCTCTAATAAATCATGTTTTCTTTGGTCTAACCATTTCAATAAGAATAAAATGGAGGAGGTTGTCAAAATCTTTATCAAGAAATTTATATGAAATATGTAACAAGGTGATAGGCTACCAACTGGTAATGAGCTCTGAATCCCTAACATTAGGTATGAATTTGGTGTTGCATTGACTAATTATATTACCTAAACATTGGTTTTGTAGGGCTTCTTTATAAACTTGAGTAAATCAAGCCCAACAAATTCCCATGTGGATTTGTAAAATTTGTATGGAAATCAATCAAGGATAAGAGCCTTATCATTACTCATGCAGTGGAAAGCCTTTGTGAGTTCCTGGAGACTCAACACCATGTATCACAAAGCCATTGATCTATAAGCTTTACCATGTATCAAGGCTTGTTATTGAATGAGTGTCACCAAAGGAGAGGGTTAACAAGACCACATCTATTCTTGAAGTAATAAAATGCTTCATTAACTCCCACACACCACCGCATGGGTAGAGCACCAAATTTGTAATTGGGATTTTGACCATATAAAAATCCCCATACACGAACCATGTGACAAGGGGTAAGTTGTCAGCCAAATATCATGAAAAAAAATATATGTTACGACCATCATTAGGGGCAGACATGTTGAGAATGCCTAATGAATGGCCATCAATATCCAAAAGTATCCAAATGATTTGGTGTGATGAGTCCTCCATCATGACAATACTTAATGGAGAAAATTTTGGTGATACCAATATACCAGAGCCACCATGCCCCTCTTCATGTAGAGTGGAGAATTAGGTAGTGTTTGGTTGAACACAATTTAGAGTGGTCTACAGAATAAACCCAAAAAATTTATCTTCTTGTAAACAGATAATCTATAGGACCAATATGTTGACAAACAACACACACATAGAATTTATGGGAGGACTATGTGAGACCTTGAATATACTAGGATAGAATATTCATCAGGACATGTCATCCATTTGGATCTCCCCTTTCCCATCCTCAAAATTCTCTAAAATTGAAAAAATATTGTGTTGGTTTGGAAGAGAAAATAATTCACACAAAATGGAGCGGTGTTTAGGCACATGTTTCTCTTGAGGAGAGTCATCACCACCATAGGGTGGTTGTGCAACCACTGGGAGAAGGAGTCACTTGATGAGTATATTCTAACCTTGGTGGAAGCTTTTGGAACATGAAAACTATGAGAAACAAGGCTCTATTAGGTCTATGGGGACTAGATAGGAGGGGGAGGACAAGTGGGAACATCATGCAAATTATTGGGGAAGAAGCTAAAAAGAGGGGAAAGTTTCAATCTCAACTTTTTTTTTGAGGTAATTGTAGTCTAGCCATCACCTTTATCAGCCACCTTGGGATTCTCAATTTGTAGAGGGATCAAGGAGGGTTTTGATTGACCCATAAGGGGACAATCCTTGATGTGATTATTAGGATCCTGACATTGGAACCAAGTATTGGCCATATTGAAATAAATGTTTTTTTGTGCCCAACGAGAATCGCCAACCTAGATGTTTATGACCTCCTTCAACTCCTTAAATAAATCCACCTCAATGTTAACCTATTGTTGAGGGTATAAGGAGTATACATTTTATATTTCATGGTAGATTACTTTACTGATGGGCACACCAATTTCATTAAGAAATGACCACAGTGGAATTGGCAAACTTGGAAGCTCAATCTAGACCGACACCCTAAAGGAGTTTTGATTAGTGACCTTAAATTCTCGAGTTTAGTGGGATAAAATTAAGAGTGTGTTTCTGAGAAACTAGTAGCTTGATTTGGCTAAAGGGCTTGGACTTCAGACAACTCTTTGAATGAAAATAGGAAAAAACCCTTGGTAATGTTTGGAACCCCAGTGACATGAATGCCTAAGGGCTCCTAGTGGTGGTGAAACAAGGTATGGAGAGAATCTTCCAGGGGGATACATTCAATAAAATAAGTAATAATCAAATAATTCTCATACCATTTACATGCTTTATCAACATCTACTCATAAACATACCTCTAGCTAAGAGGGAAGGTCAAAAGAGTTACCTTGTTGTACACTTTTGGGGCAAATTTCCTAGCTTGTTTGAGTGCCATGCATCTTACCTCATGTAATAATTATTTCAATCAAGAGTGTAGAGTTCATTATATAAGGTTAACCCACCCAAAGGATGGAGTGCTAAATAAAATAAATGTGCATGAAACCTAGGAAATCTTATAGCAATGGTATAGTAATCGAGTAAACATGGTAGCAAGGAAAAACAAGTTGATCATGGAAAACCTTGGCAAAACTCATCTCTCTAGTTTCGACCCACCTTAAGCCAATAATTTCCTAGCTCTATTTTCTTAGTATGCAAAGGGGAGATAATTTTAAAATACATTCATTTTTAATGTTTATTATGAATGGGTCCCTACATAAATCATAAATTGTGAGTCGGTGTCCAAATCTATTTTCTGGAGAATAATTCAATATACTCTTTTTTAGAGTTTAGATAGAAAATGAAAATTATATAAAATTTAATCTAACTAGTGAGGATGATGGTTGCTTATATCCATCCACCAGGGTACAAATCCCTTTAGGTACCCAACATAGAGAGTCAAGCAGTTAAGGTCAAGATCATGTTCTGGGTGACTTTGATGGTGTAGATGCCCCTGACTTGTCGCTGCTTAGCTAAAAGAGCTCATTTATTTAGATGTATGCTTACTCATCATTGTAATCCATTATATGTTTATTTCTGAAATATGGACTGAGATGTTGACATTCTATGTAATTCATTATTCCATATAAATGCTCCCTATTAAGATATGCACAAAAAAAATAAATAAAACTCAATGACAATGAAATTTAGTGTTGATATATTAAATTGTATAATTTTTATAAACACTTTTAATTTCTTAGTTTTTTGTTTTAGCACGAAATTACAAACTCACTTATATATATATATATATATATATATATATATATATATATATATATATATATATATATAATAAAGTTAAGTTCAAATGAAAAAATTAAATATAGAAGTTATAAAATATTTAGTTAAAATATATCATTTTTTTCAATAATTAATTTATATAATAATAAAATTTTATAACTTTTATGTATAATTTGAATAGTACTTCTATTTTAAAGAGAAAGCCACATGTTCAAATCTATGAAAGTCACATATTCATAATTAAAAGAAATAGAATTGTACACGTTTATTGAACAACATGTAAAGTAAATGGATAAATAATTACTTTATAAAAAAATCAAATATTCAAAATAAAAAATAAGATTGTACACGTTATTAAATAACATATAAAGTAAATGGACAAAAAATTCCCTTCTAAACAAACTGAGATATTCAAAATCAAAAGTAAGATTGTACACGATTATTAAATAACAAAAACAAACAATTCCCTTATAAAATTAGACAAAAAAAATCTTATACAAAATCATCCACCAAAAAAAAAAAAAAATCCAATTTAACCTAAAAAGACCCCTAAATTGTTCAATAAAATGTACAACACCTCTAGCATACAAAATTTCAAACCACCCACCACAATCTAAGAACAAATAATAAAATACAGGTTACACTCATTAAACCCTAAAATAATCCAACCATGTATTGTTTTTCTTCCCTCCAACAAGTACAGTAAGAGAATGATGACGACTGGTTCAAACTCATGGGGCAAATAGTGTTGGACTTGTTTTTTATTACCTAAGCCAAGAACAGCTCATATTTGAGATGCACCGACTGGCATGGCAGCCATATCTAGAGCCTCCTTCCGAGTCGAGCTGAGGGTTTTTTTTTCCGTTTGACCCACGATTGCAGGCGACGACGTCGGACCGCTGTTCTCTCTTTCCCAACACACTCTGCCCTTCACAGACTTCCAGGTTTATAATATTTCCTTCGCATTCATGGCATTAGACCATAGAATTAAATTCTCTCATGGTTTAGAGATGCATATCTCGGACAAAGGAAGGAGTCTCAGAGGTGGATCTACGCATGGATTGCATGTATTATAATTATTCGAAGCTCGAGGATTTCCAATTCCATGAAATTTCTTTTCACACAGCTGAATTTTAGGCAGCCCGTAAAAAATATAATGTACAAAATCGCCAGTTTCAGATGGGTCAGCCTTACACGTAAAGAAAGTTCTAACATGGTTTTCCTTCCCTTTTTTTTATTTCGTGAAATGTGCCGAAACAAAGCCGGCCATTTGGAGGCCGCGTTTTCAAAGACTTTGCATTATATTTCCTTCATTGTTTAAGAAAAAACAAAGCGATATGTGTGGTATGAGTGGTGTCATTTATGATGTTATCTTACGTTGTAAGCTAAGACTTAGGTAGCGGGAGTAGGAAATCACGGGACCCACACATATTTTACTCCCACGTCTGTGAATGAATCTTGACCGTTGATGCGTGTTTGCAGTTAGCCTCCAGGATGGAATTTAACGTTCAACTTGCCATTGGTGTAGATGACATTTGAGGGGGGGTTATGGGGTGTAAATTTGTTCATCCATCCAATTCCAAATTTATGGATGCGCATGGGTTGGGTTTGGTCTGCTCTACTTTTCAGTTCGTTTATAATGTCAAATCGTACGGTCAACACTTTGAATAATATGAAGGGTGTACAGGTACTCAAAATTCTACACTGTTCATACATAAAAAACTGAGAGGATGGGATATGTTTAGTTATTTATTATGGGAATGAAAGTGTTTTGAACAATCCATAATTGAAAATAAAAGATAGTGATTTATTTGAAATTTGATAACGATAAAAATAATAATAAATGAAGACTCTGATGTGGTGTATAATAACAATCATAAAGTAGATAGTGATCAAAAGTGGATCGTACGATAATGACAAATCTCGAATCATACTGTATGACAATATAAATCTTCCTGAAAGTAATCGCCCTCTTTTGAAAGTGGCTTTGTAGATATTTGCAACATGAAACTTTTTGAAACCCTTCCTCGATAGTTGATGTCCACAAACGTCTTTCTGATGAGAAAATTGATGCATGCATGTATCATAATCCTTTCTAATTTTCTTGAGATAAAGTCCACGGTAAGAAGACAAAAATATAGTGTTTTGGTTGAGGGGCCTTCCTCAATTAAACCTCATCCTACGTTTACAACAAATATATAATTTGGCACTTAACACTCATACATGTTAACAAGAAACTTATGTGTATGTCTACTTCCCACCCTTATCCTTATGAATTGTGAATTCGTAAAATAAAACTATATGCTCTTTCACTGATGCAATGTCCTTTTGGTACAAGAATACAACCACAAGCTTTCAATAAATAGAGAGTTGAATGAGGGCATAATGATTAATGTGTGAGCTCGTTGATAAGATGTGATAGTTTATAATCTTATGCAATAGCTTAGGGTACGTCTCTCTCTCTCTCTCTCTCTCTCTCTCTCTCTCTATATATATATATATATATATATATATATATATATAGAGAGAGAGAGAGAGAGAGAGAGAGAGAGGTCCCCTAAGCTATTGCATAAGATTATAAACTCTCTCTCTCTCTCTCTCTCTCTCTATATATATATATATATATATATATATATATATATATATATATATATATATATGGATATATGGTACGCCTCTCTCTCTCTCTCTATATATATATATATAGCTTAGGGTACGTCTCTCTCTCTCTCTCTCTCTATATATATATATATATATATATATAGCTTCGGGTACGTCTCTCTCTCTCTCTCTCTCTCTCTATATATATATATATATATATATAGAGAGAGAGAGAGAGAGAGAGAGAGAGACGTACCCTAAGCTATTGCATAACATTATAAACTCTCTCTCTCTCTCTCTCTCTCTCTCTCTATATATATATATATATATATATATATATATATATATATATATATATATATAGCTTTGGGTACGTTTATATAGAGAGAGAGAGATGTACCCTAAGCTATATATATATATATATATATATATATATATATATATATATAGCTTAGGGTACATCTCTCTCTCTCTATATAAACGTACCCAAAGCTATATATATATATATATATATATATATATATATATATATATATATATATATATATATATATAGAGAGAGAGAGAGAGAGAGAGAGAGAGAGAGAGAGATAGACATACCCTAAGCTATTGCATAAGATTATAAACACACACTCTCTCTCTCTCTCTCTCTCTCTCTCTCTCTCTCTCACACACACACACACACACACACACACACACACACACACACACACATATAAGTTCATTTGAATTCAAATTATGACAAATATATATGTATTCATGTGGAAGTCAATCATGGAAAAATGTCAAATCTAATAATTAAGGCACTAGTAAATATGACAAGATAGAACAAAAGATGTGAAATCGACATGACCAAAATATTACAACACAACAATGGTCAAATCATTATAGGAATGTTTAGATTCTAGCCAAGGTGGATAAATGCTCATGAAATAGAGATAAATAATCATGCAGGAGCATGGTGCACATCCCAAGGAAAATAAATGAAAATTCTAAAGTTGTCCTTGAGAAAATGATGATAACAAAATCTATGTATGGTTTAATGTGAATGGAAAGTGTGTCAAAAATAGAATAATATGAACCAATGATCGAAATGTAAAAAACATAATAAAAGTATTGTAACTACATGACTTATACCAAAATTAGGTGTCTATATATGTCCCACATTAGTGTGTGTGTGTGTGTGTGTGTGTGTGTGTGTGTATTAAATTAAAATAAACAAGGGTAGACAAAAAATTTGTTACTATCACCTCACTACCTACAAGTTATTCTCAAAGTTAGTTCTTGATATAAAAGTTATCTGAAAGTCAAACCTTGGATGAGAGACATTTATTTTTATTAGAGTCTAGCTTTAGAATCCTACAAAATAGAAAATATATCTCCTTGTTATTTACATGAATGTCCTAACTGCCACCAAGGATTTGTGACTGATCCAACATCAACATATCAAATGCACCTATAAGCAAACATGATTGTGTATAGCTAGATCAATATATTCATAAATTGATAATAATGTAACCAAATAAAATAATTGAAAACTGGATCCTATTGTCAACCCTACTATGTGGAAAAATATTCTTCCCAACTGAAGAATAAAACATATGTAACCTCTCTCTAACCATTTGCATTAACTCTATAACCTCTCGACATCTTGTAACTACTTGAACTTTATAACTAAAGATAAAATAAGCTGATTGAATGCCCTCTCTTTGAGGTGAGCGATTTTCATGCTTATCACTCATCTCAAAATAAAAGGATTAAAAACACCGTATGTAACAAACATAGAAAGTAATTTTTTTAGTAATATTGAAATCACATTTGTAAACACATGTATATAACATAGAAATATATCATCATCAAATTTTATTGATAACTCAATATTAATATGTTGAAGCAAAAAAAATAGAAACAAAAGAATGGAAATGGATGGACAAGTGATATGCCTCGACGTAACAAGCTTGGAGGGATAATTGATATGCCCAAATATACCAAACAAAGAGGGACAAGTGCTATTTCCTAATATACAAATATGCCCTATAATAAAAAGATGTATAAAGAATCATACAATAATAGTATGTCCCAATAGATGCATGGTAAGAACCATGGAAACATAAATACAAAAAATAGTATATCACACATGTATTATCACGTATGATATAAATCATGGTACCAAAAATATATTAACACACAATATAGTCAACAAATTTAAGTACAAAAATTAAGTAATGACATATATCAAGTGATGACATCGAACCAAAAAAAATTAAATAAAATAATCAATAAATGACATAAACTCGACAAGTTCTAGGATCCTCAATAGACAACACAAGACTAGGCATGTTAAGCAACACATGCACACACAAGTACACACATGCAAACAATCGAAGAAGTCATAGGGTAAATAAAAGAATATGTAATGTAAGCAGCATGTGTAACAACACAACATATCAAAGCACCAAAGATATAAGCTAGGGAAAGATATGCATAAAAAACTATAAAGTTAAATATAATAATATAAAATAAGAAAGATAGAACTTGAAGTCCATTGAAAAATTCCCTTAGTATAGGCATACCTTAATGTGAGAATTCATTTTAGGGTAATCATGATAATTTTCTGAAGCCACTTTAAATCTAAAACAATATGTAACTTTTTAATCTAACATCTAACTCAAATTATACAATCAACAACATGTGTGGAATCAATGTATATGCAAAACCTTGACCAATGTATAAATAATCATGATATCTAACTATGTAACCATCAAAGATAAAGGAAAATAAAAAATATATTTTTTATTTATCATTTTTAAAAGAATAAAACCAAAGAAGATACAAGACGAGGTGAAAATTAAGGAGAAGAAAGAACACAAAGATCAATCAAGCGAGACAAAAACCAATGGGAGAAATTGATAAGAAGAAAGAATATGAAGATCCCTACTAATCCCTACTAACCTAAAAAAATCCTCATAACTTAGAGTTCACTAGGGTGAAAGACTTTGATATATGTGTTTTAATCGTTGGGAAGTTTTTTTCATGATTTAAAATGGGAAACAACAATCAAATGCAAGGGCCCAAGAAATAATGAAATCAAAATAAACCAAGGGGCTATAAAAATGCTATAACAAATCGAAACATGAACTAAGAAAGGTAACTTCAAAATTCAAACAAGATAGTATAATCAAGAAGAAGAAAACAAATCAAAAGAGGATAACAATGAAAGGTTAGGATGAATCATGATGAACTAAAAACACATACACGATGCTAGATAAAAATAAAGTACATGATATACACAACATATATAAGAAAATAAAAAAGCAGCTATGAATAATAGTTATTCCATTGAAGCACATGAGATTAGATAACAGTTCTAAGGTCTAATAATCTCAACTATAAGACCACACCTCACATAAGGATATTCCATCTTAATTTCATGATCAAGATCTACAAATACTAAGGACCATGATTCAAATAAGGTAGATTTGTCATTGGTGTCATAAAAAATATGATCATGAGTTATATACATTAACTAAAATCATCATCACTAGTAATGTAATCATTATCTTAGAAGTTAGCTTCAACAATTTTTTATCCACTTGTGAAAAATCACTTTATTTGGATAATGTAGTTTAATCCTTACTAGGTGCTTTAACTTTAAAAAAAATGTAAGATTATTGATAAGAGTAACTTAGTGCATGGATGAGTAGGTACTTGCACAAAAGATGATTTCACTAGAGGTTATATGAATTACTACTAAGTTATTTATTTGAGAAATACCTCATGTTGATGGTGTATGGGTGACTAGTCCATAATGTGTGCTTTGAGTACTAATCACTTTGTTATCATGCACAAACTTTAGAAAGTGATGTAATGCAGATGGGATTTCTCTCATTTTATTAAGCCATAGGAACTATTGTCACTCAATCTTGCACCTTATAAATCCTACTCTAGATTTAGTGAAACATTGGATTACCTCTAGGCCTTTGGGTTGCCTATAGTAGAGGTAAACCTCTAGGTTTAAGGGCTAGCTCCCTATATTTCTCCTTGATAGCTTATCACCTACACTACTTGCTTGTTTGAATGGAAAGAGATAGAAAGAACATGAAAGTAAAATACTTTAATGAGGTGATACACCAAAATGATATCCACTAGACTAAAATACACTTGCACTATAAAAAATGACTCACAACACTAGTCTCAACATCCTAGATTGCTCTAACATCAATATTTCAAACATGGAGGTGATATGCATTATACTACTCAAGGTTAGTGAACATGAGGTCAAATTATAGACATTAATGGTACTCATTACACTTGAAGATAGATAAATACACTAGATACACTTCATGTGACCTATGATAGGGAGAACTACTTGCATCAAACATGGAAGAGTAAAGAGAAGGCAAAGATAAATACTTATCACTAGACACTTCACTATGCACCACTTCACACACTTGAACAAGAAATCATGAACTCAAAACCAGATTGGAAATATTTATTTTAAAGGCACATATAATATTCAAACTAGCATGGATTTTCCATACCAGGTGTGGATTCTTCTACAAAATCTAAAAAGGCTTACATTTATAGAACATATGAGAGGATAGAGAAGAAGAGAAGGGGAAATGTCACAAAGACAAGTGTCAAGACTTGGAAACCATTTATAATTTGAGATAATGGAGTGGAGAACTTACCATGAAGGTTTTATTGGACAATTTTCCATTTGAAACATGATAAACTCTTCAAACTGACTTAGAGTCTTCAAATAGCCCTCTTGAAAACTGCCTCCATGATGAAGCATCACTTGATCAATTGAAACTGAACTAGGAAGACTTGACACTTATTAAATATCTTGGGGAGGCTAGAAAAAAGTGTGACAATCATCAAATACTTCCCTAATTGATAACCTTCCTCTTGACACTTGTGCTCATTGTTTGCAGTCACTTGTTAGCTCTCTTTGCCTCTATTTTCACATTTATCATCAAGGTGACTTGAAGATTCCTAATTAAATCTATGGAAAATGTGTTAAGACAAATTTTTATAACCCCTTTTCCTTACAATCCATCATGTATACCTTAAAAGGATCCACTATCAAACTTCTCATCTTCTCACTAGGCAGTCACTTCTCATTTTCACTATTTGTCCAAGATTGCTTGTAGTGAACTATGTAGCAAAGGTGATTTCATGCATAAATATGATTATAAATGAGTATATGGAGTTATAATAAGTCCCTATTGACCCCTTCAATAGATATCACCTATTCATTCTCTTTTGTACCTATATAACACCTAAGAACTTATAAAAAACATATATTTTACCTTGTCCCTACAATTGATAATACAAAATAGTTGGGTGGGAAGGAGAATGGGAGAGTGATGGACAAGACCAAATAAATTTCCAAGACATTTTACCACTTTTTAATTCATTTACACCTATTTCTTCTCTATCAGGTCCAAAACAAGGTTTTGAGAGGGTTTTAGGTGTCTTGGACTGTTAATGATTATTCATAAAAGTTACATGTCTAAATTTTGACCAAATTCCACAAATTTGGGTTAAAATAACCCATTAAAATCCCCCAAAGTTCTTGAGGTACCATGCAATTAGTTTTTATAGATATGAGTGTTTAAAAATGGCCTCTCAAGCTTTCTCTTGCATTTTATATACCCCTAAGATGGTTTTAGGTCAATTTGACCACTCTATGTTATTCCTATGCAAATCAATGGTCTTGATTAATATTTTACCTCATATTGAAGGATATAAATTGGATTTGAGGTTTCAAATGGCATTAGAAGTGAAGTTGAGACTTATTAAGGCTTAGGCTTAGTTCTAGGCCTAATAGGCCTGACTATGCCTAATTGCCCATGACCACCTATGAGTGGTTTCCGACAGATGAAAATTATTTTAAAAATTCATTTATATTCAAACCAACATTTCAAATCATTCCAAAATGCTTAAAGACATCTCATGTTATCCTTCCAACACTCATATGCTAAACCTGTAAGGTTGTCTTGACTAAGAGTGCCCTTTATTTGAGATAAAATAGAGGGCATCTACCCTATTTACTTGGTATAACTGAGACCATAGATACATATAATAGGTTTTTAATATGTTCTGAAACAAGTTTCATAACTTCATGCTCTAAGACCCCTCAAATTTTCAAATCCTTCAAGATAGGCTTAAATGACTTGATTGTGCAAGGCTTTGAGAAACTTCAGAACTGTAACTATATGTTAGTGTTCCTATTCCTTTGGTCTGAGAATCATATATAGGTGTGTTGGATAGGTGTGATAAATATTTCAATGTGTTCACCCACCTAAATCCTTTTCCAACCTTTCAAACTATCTCTTTCCACTAGCCTAAGCTAGTTTACAAATTAAATCAACTGTAGGTGGTAGTTTAGAAGAAACAAGAAATCCTATAAGTGATGACCTATGTCACAACACTATAAATCAACTCTTTTTATTTATCATTATCTCATTAAGTCATTTTAAACTTTAATGAATAATCATACATGTAGACCATGTTTCTTGTCTCCTAACATCAACACATTGTGGGTCTGTAGACTCACTATAGATGACAATTTAAGGAATATGAGACATGTAGGTGACGGTGTATGTCTTAACCCTATACTTCAACTTCCTTGATCCTTATTAAGGTAACTAGAACATTCCATACCTATATGAGTTCATCTCATGCCTTGAGACCATAATTTCACTCACTACTATAGGTCACTATAAATTAGGTTGTTTTTAGTCATTTCAACATAGTGTTTATTGAGAGTTTCAAGTCAAGACCTATATGAGTTAGAAACCAATCAAAAACCATTCCTTCTTGACAAACAACCACTTTCCTATGTCAAAACATTACCCCTAGGCTTAGGATATATGATGGAAACCATTAGTCCTGACTGGAGCTCAAGACACGTCATCATAGAAAGATAAAGTGCAAGAGAAAAAATTGGTTTGGGAAAGTTAAGGTAAGTTGTCTCAATTGCAACTTTCCAAATTTGGGAACAAAGCCTTAGATTTGTCTACAAAGCAATGACTTCACCATTGTCACCTTGGTATTTTCTATTCTCTTAGACCTATTTAAAAGTCTCAAATGAGTTCAACCATCCTTATATTAACACTACTTATACCTCTGTGGATTGAACTCAGACCATTGATGGATACTGCCTATAGGTGCTACTACATATAAAACAGTGTGTGGTGGATTGGTTCTCACAACCAATCTTTAGCTCTTTGAATAACTCAGTACTATTTTTTCCACCTTGGGATACCTATTAAGACCTTGAAACCTTCATGTGTCATCAACATGACTAACCAAGGACTTAACTTCACTTGAGTATAGGTGACAGTCACAAATAAGTCTGAGTTTGTGTGTATTTTAGAATTTGTACTTCTAACCATGGCTATTCTTGAGACTAAACCTTCAAATAATAACTGATCACCATGTTAGGTATTGGAAAAAACATGTCACCCTTGATTTGAAATCACTATAGGATGGAGAAAATCTACTACTGATGAAACACTATCTGCAAACCTCCATGGTGTCTTTAACTAGAAAAATGAGAGTGATCCTACCAACTTCTTCACCTTTAGACATGAAAACTAAATTTAAACTTTATGAGAAGGATTATCATACCCATAAATATCATGTAAAAAACTTGGCTTGCTTAGATCAATGCAAATAAAGAAGGAAAAATGAGGTATTGGAGATGTGCAAGCAGTTTTGAGAAGCCAACCTTCTTAGCAATGGTTCATGAAGAAAAAACAACCCAAATTGTCACTATTCACATGAATTGGAAGTAAATAGAGATTAATATCACCCATTAAAGGAATTTTCTCTAACTCACCTCCTCTTGTCCATACTAAGTGAAAATCGACTAACCTATTTGACCTTGTAAAGGAAGCATGGAGAAAGATAGACTAATTTTTGGTAAATTTAGACCTATTAGCTTCTCAAGCTTGAAACTAACTTGTGGGAATCTGAAGGGACCCCATTGAAGCCTCATACATGCCATCTAGATATTCCTTGAACATATAACTACCCTTTAACTACCTATAACTACCTGATCTTCTCTTTTCCATGTTGAACCTACAAATGTCAGTTCAAAACTACCATCTCTAACATGCACCTGACATATGGGACATTGGATATTCTTTTCAAACACTTTTCCTCTTGTATAAATAGTACAAGTTCATTTAATGACTCAAAAGGTGACCTTAGATGACATGAGACCTACTATACAAATGTGAAAAGGGTGATAGCATAATGTTTGACCTCATTAAGACCATGGGACATATTCTACACTATAGGGGACCCTATGACAAGTTTGACTACATAGGGAGTTGACCTAATTTCACTTGTGGTAAAACTAGTCAACATTTTGGCAATTTCCTAGGGGTGGCAAGCTAGCTATGCCAAAGACTAGTAACCTTCTCCCATCCATTGGCCTATGGAGTTACCTATGTACTATAGTTGACATTTAATTTCCTTTGAAATGACACTAAAACAAACCAACCAATAGAAAATAAACACACAAGATAACACACCAAAGCAAAACACACTTGTGTTCTCAAGAACACTTAGGAAAAACACACACAACATAAGTTAAGCATACCTATCCTAGTATATACAAGACCTCAAACACTTGAGGTGAAGGAAAATCACCATTATTTCAACCAAGATCAAAGACAATACCTCTTACATCATTGCTACTCCAAGAAAGCAATCCATCATGTGAAGCATACTTATCAATAAACACTTGCTTATGTAGGTAATCAAATGACTTACCATCTTTAGATCTTCTACTGGTTGAAAGTGTGTCACTTGGATCTCTCATGAATGATCCATCTAGTCCTCCAAGAGGCTTATTTGAGATTGTGGTTTGCTTGACCTATGCCATGTCCAATTGGCATTTCTCAAGCTTAATCTTAAGAGTCATCAGAATTATCTCAACTCTACATTCTTCTTGAACATGACATGCTTGATGTATAGGACCATCAAATTTCTCTTCCTACTATTCCATCATATCTAAAAGTAGTTCAACTTTAGATTGAGGCCTAGACTACTCCTTAAACACTTGAATTTATTCTTTGGCTTCATTAGACTCTTTCATGACTGCAACCTTCTTGGAAGTGACTAGACATTCACCCTCATGCTTAATAAGACACTCTCCTTCATGCTTAAGAGATTCATCAATAACCTTACTATCATATTCATGTTTATTAGGAGGAGAAGTTGACTTACCCAATTGTTCAAATTCTTGAACTATGGCATGGAGCAATTACCATAGGTCATCTTCCTCTTCATGGATGCCACCTTCAAGGAATATTATATCTTGTGCAGGTAGAATGACATTGTTTTCCTCATTACCTTGATCTACCAAAATTTTAAGACCATCTTTATTATGAATATGAACAAGGTAATTACCATCAATAGTTTGTGGAAAATAATTTTCAATGTTTACCTCAAATTGTTCATCTCCTTTCTCATGGATGATGTATGTGCCAAGATGAGTATGTTCAATGAAAGTGTATGGATCAATATCCATAAGTGTTAGCACCATACTCATTTAGGAAAATATTATATATGCCCTCAATATTAGAAGATGATCCATCATCCATGGCATACTCCTCTTGATCATTGATTATATAATTTAGATTGGAGCTTGCTTCTACATATTGCTCACTATGAAACTTAACAAATGGTTGAGTTATAATAGTTACCTTTGATCCATACCTTATCTTGAAGACCAATAAGGACCAATTAGATGAGAGATATCCTCTTATCTTGGCTGTGAAATCCCCTAAAAGGTAGATAGCAAAGTAAGTAGGCAAATCAACCACTACTATATCTTGGAGGATTGGGAAGCTTGGATAATCATGCAAGAAAACTCTCAAACCTTTTATAAGACCCATTGACTTAGATAGTGTCACATCAATTTATAGAACCCCCTTACTAAATGGTTCATATTTCAAACCTAATTTATCTGCCATAAGCTTGGGAATTACTAAGGTACTTGTCCCACTATCCACAATACGATTATGAACAAGCTTATCTCCCATAATGAGAGTGAGGTTGAAGGGTGGGGGATTTTCAGATTTGGAAAAGGGTTAAAAAATGTGAGTGGGAGAATTAGTGAGTGCAATATCACCATGTCTTTATGGTTGAATATTGGTGTGAACTTAGGACAACTATTCTTGTAGAAGTTTCTTTTGACCAGGCATATGAAACACTTCCCAAAGAGAGAGATTAGTCTTAAAACTCTTTAAAGAATCCACAATATTTAAATAAAGAACATTTACATTTTCTTGTGTCCTTAAAGGAAAATAAGTGCCTTGAGTTTGAGGCATTGGATCACTTTGAGTCACCCTTCCCACATTTTGACTTTGAAAAGGTGTAAAATTTGTAGGGATTGTCACACTTAGACTCACACCTTACTGCCTTATAGGAGGGTTACTTGGACTTGTGTTAACATGATGGACATATCCCAAATCTTTTCTCTTTGATCTTGTATTAGCTACCACTAAAGTATTCTGATTGAAGAAAAATGTATCTTCCACTAATTTTTTTTCCAAGCTCACTCTTTGGATGTCACACCCTTCATTGAATTCTAATTGCATAAAGTTCCCAAGTGGTGATACATCATTTTAACAATGTCTTATACCAGTCAAGGGAATTTACTCTAAGGGACATGGTAAGAAGTCTAATTTCAATGTTAACCTTAGTGACATTATGAAAGTTATAAAAATTAGAGATGACCCTAATATGCTCACTAAGGGTGACATGACCTTCCCCATTGAAAGTGGGAACACTCTTGGTATCATTTAGAGGTATATCATCATATGCATTAAGATGTATAGGATTTTTAGTCTTAAAGATAGGGAAGGAATGCTACCTAGCCATGTTGTCCTCAAGTTCCTCTTCACTCTCTTGATATTATTGGCTTGTAAAGTCTTCTTGTTCTTCAAAGGTCAAGATAGGTTGAAGATGTTGAACTTCAAGAGGAAGTTCAGGTTGAAGGAGTGGGTTTATGGGGTTGATACCTTTACTAGTAGTTAACCTATTAAGGACCATGAAGTATGAATAAATTAATGATAAAACTTTGTCTTTAACTAGATTTTACCTTGAATGGAGTCACCAAATGTCGAGTAGAACACCATATGCAGTTTTGATGTTGTTAAGACCAACATTCACCTTGATAAGATGTACTTGAGACAATAGTTCCATCGGGCATGCCATTCTTATTGTCACTAAATATTTCACCCAAGATATGGTTATTAAATCCTAATATATATTGAGTGAAACATTGGATTACCTATAAGCCTATGGGTTGATTATAGCAAAAGTAAATCTCTATGTTTAAAGGAAAGCTCCCTAGATTTCTCCTTGATAGTTTATCACCTACACTACTTGCTTGTTTGAATGGAAAGAGATAGAAGTAACATGAAATTAAATTACTCTAATGAGTTTATACACCAAAATTATCTCCACTAGACTACTATACACTTATACTGTAAAACATGACTTACAACACTAGTCTCAACATCCTAGATTGCTCTAACATCAGTATTTCAAACATGGATGTGATATGCATTATACTACTCAAGGTGAGTGAACATGAGGTCAGATTTTAGACACTAATTCTACTCCTTGAACTTTAAGATATAAAAATAAACTAACTAAACTTCATGTGACCTATTAGAGGGAGAACTACTTGCATCAAACATGCAAGAGTAAAGAGAAGGCAAAGATAGATACTTCTCACTAAGCACTTCACTATGCACTACTTCACATAGTTAAAAAATAAGTCATAAAATCAATACTAGATTGGAAATATTTATTTAAAAGGCACATATGGTATTCAAACCAGTAGGGATTTTCCCTACTAGGTGTGGATTCTTCTATAAAAGCCAAAAGGGCTTACATTTATAGAGCATATGAGAGGAGAGAGAAGAAGGAAAGTGGAAGGGTCACAAATCCAAGTGTTAAGACTTAGAAACTATTTAAAATTTGAGATAATGGAGTGGAGAATAGACCATGAAGGTCTTCTTAGATAAGTGTCCATCTAAAGCATGACAAACTCTTCAAACTGGTGTAGAGTCCTCAAATAGCCCTATTAAAAACTGTCTCTATGATGAAGCATAACTTGAATGATTGAAACTAAAATAGGAAGACTTGACACATAAAAAATTTATTTGGGAGGTTATAAAAAGTGTGTGACAGTCATCAAATACTTCCTTAATTGATAGCCTTCCTCTTGATACTTGTGTTCATTATTTGCAATCACTTGTTAGCTCTCTTGGCCTCAATATTCACAGTTGTCATCAAGGTGACCTATAGTTGCCTAAGGAAATTTATGGAAGAGGTGTTAGGACACATTTTTATAACCCCTTTTACTTTTAATCCATCATGCAAAGCTCAAAAGGATCTACTATCAAACTTTTCATCTTCTCACTAGGCAGTCACTTCTCATTTTCACTATTTGTCCAAGACTGCATGTAGTGAATTGTGCAACAGAGGTACTTTCATGTATAATTGAGATTATAAATGTGTATAGGGAGTTATAATAAGTCCATATTAACCTACTTAAATGGATATCACCTATTCATTCTCTTTTGTACCTATATAACACCCAAAAACTTACAAAAAATTAGATTTTACCTTGTCTGTACAAGTGATAGTATAGATTAGTTAGGTGGGAAGGAGCATGTGAGATTTTTAGATAAGAAAAAATCAATTTCTAGGCCATTTTACCATTTTTGAATTAATTTTCACTTTTTTCTTCTCCATCAAGTCCAAACTAGGGGTTTGAGATGGTTTTAGGTATCTTGGATTGTTAATGATTGTTCATAAAAGTTAGATGTCTAAATTTTGAACAAATTACACAAATTTGGGGTAAAATACCCCCTTAAACTCCCCCCAAGTGATTAAGGCACCATGCATTCAGTTCACATAGATATAAGTGTTCTAAAATGGCTTCTCAAGCTTTCTCTTGTATTCTATGTACCCCTAAGATGGTTTTAGGTCAAATTAACCACTTTATGTTGTTATTTTGCAACTCAATGGTCTTGATTAACCTTATACCTCCACTTTAAGGCTCTAAATTAGATTTTATGGTTAAAATTTTCTTAGAAGTGAAGTGGAGCCTCATTAGGGCTTAGGCCTAGTTCTAGACCTAATGGGCATGGTTGTACCTAATTGCTCATGACCACCTATGAGTGGTTTCTAGTAGCTATATATGCTTATTATCACTCCTTTATCTTTAGACAAAACTTTCAACTCATTCCATAGTTCTTAAATACTCCTCATATTATCCTTCTAATACTCATATGCTAAAGTTATAGGGTGGCCTTGACTAGGAGTGCCCTTTGTCTGAGAAAAATAAAGGGCATATCCCCTATTTGATTGGTCAAAATAAGACCATAGAGAGATATAATAGGTGTTAAATATATTATGCACCAAGTTTCATAACTTTTTCTTGCTCCAAAACCCCTCAAATTTTCAAATCCTTTAAGATAGGCTTAAATGACATGATGGTGCAAGTTTTTAAGAAACTTTATAACTATAATTGTATGTTAGTGTTCTTGTTCCTTTGGTTTTGGAATCATATATACGTGTTTTGGATAGGTGTGGATATTTCAATGTGTTCACCTACCTAAATACTTTTACTATCTTTCAAACCATCTCTTTCCACTAGCCTAAGCTAGTTTGCAGATTGAGTTAACTATAGGTGGTAGTTTAGAAGGAAAAAAAAAAACCTTGTAGGTGATGACCTATGTCATATCACTATACCTCAACTCTTTTAATTGATCCTTATCTCATTAGGTCATTTCCAACTTGAATGAATAACTAGACCTATAAACCATGTTTCTTGTCTCCTACCATCAACACACTATGGGTCTATAGACTGACTGTAGATGATAATTTAGGGAATATAAGACATGTAGGTGATGGTGTATATATTAACCCGAGACCTCACCTTATTTGATACTTCTTGAGTTAACTATAACATTACATACCTATATGAGTTCATTTCATGTCTTGAGACCATAGTTTCACTCACTACTATAGGTCACTACAAATTAGGTTTCTTTTAGTCTGTTCAACATAATGGTTACTAAGTGTTTTAGGTCAAGACCTGTTTGAGTTAGAAACCACTCAAAAACCATTCCTTCTTGATCAATCAACCACTTTCCTATGTCAAAATATTGCCCCTAGGATTGGGATACAAGATGGAAACCATTAGGCCTGACTGGAATTAAAGACACATCATCATGGAAAGAGCAAGTGCATGATAAAAACTTGGTTTGAAGAATTTAAAGTAAGTTATCCCAATTACAACTTTCCAAATCTAGGAACAAGGCGTTAGGTCTGTCTACAATGTAATGAATTCACCATTGTCTCCTTCATATTTTATATGATCTTAGACTTGTTTGAAAGTATCAAATGAGTTTAACCATCCTTATATCAACACTACTTAGACCTCTATGGGTTGAACTTAGACCATTGATGGATACTGCCTATAGGTGGTACTACATATAAGACTGTGTGTGGTGGATTGGTTCTCACAACCAATATTTAGCTCTTTTAATAGATTAGTCTTTTTTTTTCCACCTTGGGATACCTATAAAGACCTTTAAACCTTAATGTGTCATCAACATGATTGACCAAGGACTTAACTTCAATTGATTGTAGGTGACAGTCACAAAGAAGTCTGACTGTGTGTGTATTTTAAACCTTGTACTTCTAAACATAGCTAGTATTGAGACTAAACCTTCAAATAATAATTGATAAATATGCTAATAGGAATTGAAAGCAACATGTTACCCTTGATATAAAACCACTATAGGAGGGATAATCTATTCTACCGATGAAACACTATTTGTAAACCTCCATAGTATCTTCAACAAGCAAATGAGAATGATCTTGCCAACTTCTTCACCTTCACATGTGAAAAATAAACTAAATATTTTTGATAAGGATTTTTATACCATTTAATATCACATACAACACTTGGATTGCTCATATAAATGCAAACAGAAAAGGAAAAATGAGGGTTTGGGGATGTGCAAGTAGTTTTGAGAAGACAACCTTCTTAGCAATAGTTCATGAAGTGCAAGCAACCAAACCTATGACTATTTCCATGAATTGGAAGGACACAAATATTACTATCACCCACAAAATGTGTTTTCTCTAACTCACCTCCTCTTATCTATACTTAGTGAAAACTGATTGACCTATTTAACCTTATAAAGGAAGTGAGGATAAAGATAGATAGTTTTTGGTAGATTTGGACCTATTAAAGCTTCTCAGGATTGAAACCAACTTATGGGAAAGAATATTTACAAATATAGAAATATAAATAATATTTAATACCTTAAAGTTTGTATAAATCAACAAAGTTACTTTAAGATTAAATCAACCACAAAAGAACAAAGAGTTGACAAGTGGGGAAATTGTCAAACAGAGAAACACCCCACAATTTATTAATAAACCTTGAAGTGAATAAACTCTATGTACATAGCAAGAATAATCCAAGAGAGAGAATAATGGCCTTAATACAAAAGAGAGCATCATAAGGATGCAAGATCAAGAGTAAGATCGAGATTGAACAACTTCAAAAAGGTAAGATGAGAGGAGGAGAAGAGCTCAATAAATATATTTAAAAGAAACAAGGAATTACAAATTCAAGATCCAACATGTGTGCCATGTTTTCGTAATCCTCTTACAAGTGAGGAGGATGCATGTGTCATGTATAAATTTTCATACCTTACACATGATAATAGCTCTGATACCATGAAAAAAATGTTTCTAAATATTGATTAAATGTTGGATAATCAATAAAACCTAATGAATAAGATTACCTTCAAGTGAACACAAACCACAAAGTTGAGGTAATATGGCAAGTGGGGAAATCATCGAATAGTTAAAAACCCTACACTAGTATTAAAATCTTGCATAAAGGATGTCCAATTATAATATCATGAAGAATCTAGGAGAATAATGTCTTTAAGTCAAGAGAGAAATAAGAATACAAGAGCAAGACTATATCAACAAGAGTGTTGTGAGAGTTTTGTAGTAAGTGTTGAAGAAAGGGGGAGAAGAGCTCTTTATAAAGAGATAAAAGAGAAAATGAGTTATAAGGGCAAAGTCCAAAATGTGTGTTAAATCCCAAATCCTCTTACAAGTGAGGAGGATCTATGTGCCATGTGGGAGGAGAGGAGTTACATATAAGTAAATCCAAATCCAACAAGTGGACCAGATAGGTGACACCTCAAAAGGCTAGAATAAAGTGTTTATAAATATAATAAATACACACACATAAGACTTAGGATAAGACTATAAACCTATTGGAATCACACAAATAAGGTTATTATCCAACATATAACACAAAATTAGTATAAATTAGGAGCATAAACTAATGTAAAGGTATTCAAAAATTATATTGTATTGAGTTTTCTTAAAGGAGGTTTTCCCCTCGAAGAGGCCAATAATTTTGTAATATAATTATAATCTCTTACAGTGTAATATGTTTGTCTTTAATTTCATTTATAATATATTTATTTACCTTTTTATTTGTTTAATATGTTTATGGGAAGGCTCTATCATATGGTATAAAAACTCTTTCCATGGCCATGTTCTGTAACAAAAATATTAGTTTAGGGATCTCTACAATTATGAACTATATCCTCTCACCTTTCCCTATGTAGGACATTGGTGATCATAAAATGATTCATAATTAGTGTAACTAATCTTCCTAATCCAAACCCCTTTGGCTATTTTTTTGAAGTATTTATTTGGTATTTTAGGTTAGAAACTATCTTGGAGGTTATAAAATATCACAAAAGTTGTCATTTCTTGTTAAGTGCATGAGATCCGTGTGTGAAGTGGGATGAAATTCAACCCATATCCAAATGTTCATGAATATATTTTTTACATGGAATTTATCTTCCACATACCTTAAGGTATATCAAAAAACCTCGTAGTTATTTTTGAACCTTAGACACATGAAGCCTTCGATCATCTATTACTTGTGGTGCATTAGTAATTGATTAATCCCAAGAAGATACTCACAACCAAACTTGGAGATGGGCTATTGAGATATGGGTACATTCTACCCTTTATAATTAGTGCTCTAAAGCATTAGGCTAGCACTATTTACAAATATGGTAAATCTAAATACATGCCCACAAATGAAACACACCCTCTATAAGCTCTACACATTCTCACATGACTATGTTAAATCATGGTAATTTGAGTTGGTTAAAACTAACACCATATAATCCCTCCCAAAAATGTAATAATATAAATAAAAATCCATAAATTATGAATAGGAGTTACAAAATTTAGAAGATTAGAATAATCTATAAAATTGTTGTTGATGCAAGTTTATGTACCCACTCTAATAGATGATGGGTTTTCAACCTATCATTTTAAGATAAATAAAAGCAACCCAGGGCATGAGTTTCAATTATGTAGTTTTATAAATAACCAAGTGGTGTGGTTCTTAACACGTCTCAAATACCTCCATGTGAGCATTTTACTCTTATTAACTAACAAATAAAAATATACTAAGCATGGATATTCACAATGATAGTAGCAAGGTCAATCTCGATAAAATACACATCAAATAAGGAGAAAAGGTGGAACATAAAATAAGTGTTTCCAATTTAAGATAAATAGTCTTGTGTATAGATTAGTCTTCAAAATTGATTGTATGATTTAAATAATATCTACTTAGGTCTAGTGATGCTTAGATTTAAATAAATACAATGAAGAATCTAAAACTAATTTTATTTATAATAATTCATATAATGCCACTTTGAAAGATAAATGACCATGGTAGATAGCTAATTTTTCACATTAAACCACAAGATCAATATTTTAACAAAAGCTTAACCAAAAAAACACCTAAACTAGTTCAATAACATGGTTTAATTAATTCTTAATGAACACATGAATTTTATATAATGATTCATTTAGTTGAACATTTTAAGCATCACGTTAGAATTGAGAAAGCTAAAACAAATAAAAAATCATAGAACATCTCTTGAGATTTTGAAATTACCAATGTCTTACATTAAATATTCCTTCTTGAAAGAGGTGAATACATAATGTATAAATAAACTAAGGATGAGTAATGCCACATCAAAAAGTAGAGTTTGTTTGAAAAGATAAAAGTGTAATTATATAATTAAAATGTGACTACACCATGCAAAAATAAATAATGCTTTTAAAAGAAAAATAAAACTATAAATAACTATAGATCTTCCATATCATTAGGGATAATATTGAAATCTAGAGCTAGTCTCCTATTTAATCTAAAAGGCTTGGGTTTATGATTGATCTAATCATTTTATATCTGAGAAATATTAATAATATGCATCCTTAATAAAAACTACCAATGTAAAAATAAAATAAAAAGTTCATGGTTAAAAAATGGAGTGCCAAGGACCTCCTTTATAATAGTAACTCTCTAAACCTTTTATTTAGCATAAGTGACCAAGCTGATAACTTCATTTCTTCCTTTGTTTTTTGCTTGTAATACCCTTTTCTTAAAATTTGTCATGAAAATGACTAGCTGAGTAGTGAACTTTGTAGTGGGTATGAGTTGATTGTTTGGTAATAATATTGAGATACCAAATTCCCCCAAAAAATACAAAATTTTCTTTGTATAGTCACCAATTGCATTTAACACATAAATCATATCATCATGCCATTATTGGAGATAAGTTTGCATTTGGATAAAAAACTTTGGAAAAGATAAAATTCAAATAGGTTCATGAGCTTGAGATGTAGAAACATCCCTTTCTTGATCATTTTGGCTAGATTTCCTAGTTTTTTTCCTCCATTTTATTGATTTACCCTTGATATTTGCTGCAAAACATTACTCTTAACATTAGCCTAAAAAATAATAACTAATAACTCAAAAAATAATTATAAATCTTTTTTAACATATTTAATTATAGTCTCATGAACCATATCTTTAGATTGAGTTTCTATTGTTCTCATCTTTTGTTTCATAACGTGGACCATTTTGGTTGCCATTTCACTAGTAACTCTTACTATTAATTCTAGGTCTTTTATGAATTATACTCCTTCATTGGCTTGGATTTTCCTATTCCTTGTTAATGAGAACAATTATTCCTATACCTCAAAAAAGGTGGGATATTCCCCTTCATTAATATTTCTTCTTGTAACTCTTTTCAACTTACTAGTTGTTTACTCAAACATTAACTTAATCTCAATTCATCTATTATAAACATTTCATGTCTTTGAGACTTATCCAATTGTAAATCATCTATAAAGTTCTCTTATTCTTCTAATAATGAAGCATCAAAAGTAATAGGGGGTGTATCCAAAGTGGATAGTTTGAAATGGAGTGATGATTAGAGTGGTGAAATTAGGACCAATGAGAATGAATGTGGTGCATGTGATAGTTTCCTGGGATGAAATGTTACAATCAAGAATGGAAGGGATGACTAAAGTTGATATGGTTGTTCACAATTGAGCAGAACAAATTATTGATTTATTGTGGTCAATTACTTTTTTATCACGAACAATTTGATGGATTGTATCAAACATCCTTTATTTCCATTTTGGATCCTTTGGCTTGTAAATTTCCTGACTAATGATGCAAGGCAACCTAGGAATGATAGTGAACATAAAAGAATGAGATATGTTTATGGGTTTTAATTTGGAAATGGATCTTGGGGATAATATTGGGCTTCCTTAAGAGTTAATTGTCTATCTAATGTTGTTTTGGTAACCGAAGAAAGAGAAATAATTGATGTCACAAATAAATGAAGCAACTCTTAGTCATGCAGTAGTCTCAATTTGGATTGAAATATGTATAGTGGAAATAAGAGGACTCTGAGTTACTATTATAGAGGCCATTTTCATTATCTATACCTTGGTAACTTGGGTAAATATTCTTATTGTAGCATTGGAAGTAGAAACTACTATTTCAATCATCTGGGTAGAAGTCTCTAATGTCACATCATTTAGAAGGGGAATTGAATTTGGAGAGGAAGAAGTCACATGATGAATGTAATTTAAAGACAAATGTTTATGAGTTTCCAACAATCCATCCATAGGTCTTGAGGGATATAATTGGATTTAATTATGTGTATTACTAATAATTTAAACAATATGAGATGGAAAGGGGGACTATGTCACCTAAAGATATTGATCAGTCCTTTGAGATGATTTTGGTGGACACAACCCTTCTAATAATTTCCTTTTGAGGTAAAGCTCTGTATAAGATGATCCATCAAAATAATTTAGATAAAATAGTCTCTCCTCCATCTCTTGAGATTTGTCTTGCTTGAGTAATTTATTCACCTCACCCAAAACTATTATTTTCCTATTCATTTCATCATCATTTTATGGATTCATATAAAATTTATCATTGAGATGAGAATTATGGTGATATGTTCATAAAACCTTTCCTCTCACTATTCACATATTTATATTTACATTTATGACTTGATCCTAGATCTTGAGTTCATGGTTGTCTAATTTAAATAATGACCTATGTGCATCTAAGTCTTATAATGTTGGTCATGTCTTCATATTTTTCCTTCCTATTTTGAGATGCATAAGAGGCCATGGGGATTATATCTTTTCCTTTCAATGGCCACAAAATCCATGAACAATTTGGTAGGCCACCTATTTTTATGATAACTTATCTTCTACATAATAGATTAGTTTGATGGGTGACATCAATATTCCCCAAACTATAATAACTATACAAGCTCTAATGTTGAGAATAGACCTTCTTATTTATTTGGAAAGTTTGGGATTTTCCATTTCATTAATGGAATGATATACTAGGGGATAGAATTTTTTTGAATTTATTTAATAAAATGACAATATTTATGAGAATATATATTAGAAACTTTTCAATGTATCATAGTACCTAAAATAGGATTCCATTTATGAATATGATCAAATCTTATCATGGCACACATAACATCCACCAAGTAGGACATCATGTAAAAATTATTCCCTTCCTTTACTTGTATAAATAATTGAATTATATTGTAAGACATTATTTCACCTAGGGTAAGGATTTTCCATCATTTATCATAATTGAAATTAGTGGAACCCAACACTTGTCAACATGGACAATATCCATAGTGATATATAATTGAAGTTGATATGGTTGTTCACAATTGAGGAGAAAAAATTATTGATTTATTGTGGTCAATTACTTTTTTATCATGAACAATTTGATGGATTGTATCAAACATCCTTTATTTCCATTTTGGATCCTTTGGCTTGTAAATTTCCTGACTAATGATGCAAGGCAACCTAGGAATGATAGTGAACATAAAAGAATGAGATATGTTTATGGGTTTTAATTTGGAAATGGATCTTGGGGATAATATTAGGCTTCCTTAAGAGTTAATTGTCTATCTAATGTTGTTTTGGTAACCGAAGAAAGAGAAATAATTGATGTCACAAATAAATGAAGCAACTCTTAGTCATGCAGTAGTCTCAATTTGGATTGAAATATGTAGAGTGGAAATAAGAGGACTCTGAGTTACTATTATAGAGGCCATTTTCATTATCTATACCTTGGTAACTTGGGTAAATATTCTTATTGTAGCATTGGAAGTAGAAACTACTATTTCAATCATCTGGGTAGAAGTCTCTAATGTCACATCATTTAGAAGGGGAATTGAATTTGGAGAGGAAGAAGTCACATGATGAATGTAACTTAAAGACAAATGTTTATGAGTTTCCAACAATCCATCCATAGGTCTTGAGGGATATAATTGGATATAATTATGTTTATTACTAATAATTTGAACAATATGAGATGGAAAGGGGGACTATGTCACCTAAAGATAGTGATCAATCCTTTGAGATGATTTTGGTGGACACAACCCTTCTAATACTTTCCTTTTGAGGTAAAGGTCTGTATAAGATGATCCATCAAAATAATCTAGAGAAAATAGTCTCTCCTCTATCTCTTGAGATTTGTCTTTCTTGAGTAATGTATTCACCTCACCCAAAACTATTATTTTCCTATTCATTTCATCATCATTTTATGGAATCATATAAAATTTATCATTGAGATGAGAATTATGGTGATATGTTCATAAAACCTTTCCTCTCACTATTCACATATTTATATTTACATTTATGACTTGATCCTAGATCTTGAGTTCATGGTTGTCTAATTTAAATAATAACCTATGTGCATCTAAGTCTTACAATGTTGGTCATGTCTTCATATTTCTCCTTCCTATTTTGAGATGCATAGGAGGCCATGGGGATTATTTCTTTTCCTTTCAATGGCCACAAAATCCATGAACAATTTGGTAGGCCACCTATTTTTATGATAACTTATCTTCTACATAATAGATTAGTTTGATGGGTGACACCAATATTCCCTAAACTATAATAACTATACATGCTCTAATGTTGAGAATAGACCTTATTTATTTGGAAAGTTTGGGATTTTCCATTTCATTAATGGAATGATATACTGGGGGATATAATTTTTTTGAATTTATTTAATAAAATGACAATATTTATGAGAATATATATTAGAAACTTTTCAATGTATCATAGTACCTAAAATAGGATTCCATTTATGAATATGATCAAATCTTATCATGGCACACATAAAATCCACCAAGTAGGACATCATGTAAAAAATATTCCCTTCTTTTACTTGTATAAATAATTGAATTAGATTTTAAGACATTATTTCACCTAGGGTAAGGATTTTCCATCATTTATCATAATTGAAATTAGTGGAACCTAACACTTGTCAACATGGTATTGATGTCTTGTTGATTCAAAAAATTATCTTGGACTTCATTTCAGTCCTTGAGAACCTCTCTAAAATTATGGTTATCTAGAAATTCTAACCCCACCACTTGATTATATACCACTACAGGAGATGATAATTGGTAGTACTTCTCAAAATTACATAACCGTAAGAAAGACTATTTGATTTTTATGTTTACATGATAAAATCATGTATTTATAGTATATAATTCCAATAATGACATTCAATAAGAGTTAAATACATGAAAATACCTCTAGCTTTGTTGTTGGATGATGAAGACCTTAGTTTCATAGGGTAATTACATATTTTGAATAGTTTATGACTAAATAATCTAATATCACTTCCATTTATTCAAATTACTTAAAAATAACATTATAGTTTTTAAAACCCAAATGTAACACATCTAAAATAAAAATTATATATGTATAAATTTGGGATGTCTCATAGGAGAAAGGGGATGAATTCATGTTAATTATACTTATGTGTTATGCTCAATATTTCATGTCTAATATTTTAACAATCAAGTGTGTGAAAAAAATATCAAATGTGACTAAATATCACACTCTATGAAATGATATGAAATTTATCTCTACTTTTGAACCATGGCTAATATAAAAACAAATTAATGCAGAGCATCACAAAGTAGAAATTATGTAAATATGTATTAGAGGTTCATTATGACAAATTTTAGTTTGTGATAGGTTTTAGATGTATTAGAGAGTCCCTTAGGTTATTTGAGGGTATTTATAAGTCTTGAATGTGTGATTTTATAAGCTTTCTTCATTTTATCACCAAAATCAAGAATTTGAATTTCCTAGACTAGCTTATGGGGAGTTTTAGAGTCTTGTGTGTAATCCAATGTTTTGAAATGGTGATATATGTTAATAAACATATATATTAATGTTTATTACATTGAAATAAATTTAAAAAAATGGAAATTCAAGAAGCATTTTCTTTTATAACTACCACCCACATTGGGGTTGGACAAGAAATGAGGGTTATTGCATGTTTGAGCATGATAGAAAAGAAATAAAATAGAAAAGAAATAAATGTATGTATAATTTAGTGTTTATGGTAGAAGAATATGATAAGGATAGGTATGAAGGAGAGAGTTAGATAATATAAATAAAATATCATTATGCAAATAAATTTTTCCTACAATACATAATTCTATGTCTGACCATTGTATGTGTAATAATATCAATAAAAGTAAGAAAGTTTTAAGAGTGTGTATTAGTTTAATATAAATTATTGGTATGTGATTATTAATAATTTTTTGTTTTCTTAATTTAGAGTGTATATTTGATTCTAATCTTTAGACTTAAGTTATAGTATGCAGGCTTCAAAATGTCTATTTTGTCATAGTCAAGCAAGAAGAGAGTGTGGTTATCAATTTGAATTTATTTCAAGTGTTTTATAGATGGAATTGTGGTGAGAGGATATAAGTGAAAAAATTAATTATGTGGGATTATCAGAATACATTTATATCAAAAACAAATTCAATTCAGATTTCCATCTTATTGCATATAGTCTATGTAAGAACCATTATATGGTGGCACTGTCAAGAAAGTCAAGTAAGGAAGTATGTATGGTGGTTTTTAATGTGAATATTGATTTTTTTTTATTAATATAAAGTAATATGGTTCATATTTATTAATATTAATATATTTTAAGTTCAAAATTCTTTATAGAGGTGTAAGATCCAAGTGAAACATTCACACATAGTTCCATATAACATTCATAATTCTATCATCTTGCATATTGGCATGTTTATTGATTATTCAAGGTTTAATAATAATTGGATAAGTTTTAATAGGGTTTAAAATACCCTAATAAGTCATTATTTCACTTAATAAATCAATATTCAACTCCAAACCTCAAATTTCACTAACATAGTCATATTTCTAGATTAAAAAATCTGTAAACTAGGTTATTAGAGGCTTATTATGATTGATAAAGGATAATTAATTATTGGAGAAGTTGAAGAGAGACTAGGTAGATATTATCCAAGATTTGGTAGTGATTGAAGATAAATATATTTCAAAATAACAATTTTTGTAGCCTCTTGGCTTAGTATAGTCATGTGTAACCCTAAGCTAGGGTTTCCACCTTTAAAATTGAATATATAAAGATTTCACCCTTGGAATTACTTAAAAATTTGTAATATAGTTTATATTGACATGATATATAATATTATAAGGGTTTTTTATTTTTATAATATGGATAAGTATAAAAACTATGACTGAGTAGTGTATTAGGCCTAGGAGAGACCTAATTGGTAAGGAGATTATCAGAGAAAAGATAATTAAATTAAGAGTGGAAGAATTAAACTTTGCATGAAGAATAAAGGGGATAAAGGCTGTATGAAAGTGTGTTTTTTTTGTTTGTTATATTGGTATTTTGGTCAAACCTATGGGGTTTATGTGTAAATAGGGTTACTAAAGAAGGAAACCTAATAGAGGAAAGAATAATTGATTGAGAGTTCTTGTTTGGTGTTTGTGTAAATTTAGTGGATGTATAGGAGGGTTAAAATTTGAGTAGATGAATGTCCATATATTCCATAGAAAGAGAGACAAGAATACTATTTTTGTTAAGAGGCCTAGGTGCTTAATCAAGCTCAAGAGAGGGAAAGGGTATAAAGCCAAGCAAGTACCTACAAGAAAGAAGAAAATTAGAGTTCAAATAGCCATTGAAGGTAGATATTAATATCATTGAAATTAAAATGGAGGTTATAGGCATAGTCCTTACATCAAGTGGTATTAGAGAAAGAAGATTATGTTAGCAAAGAGGATATACAATGTAGAAGCAAGAAAAGGTATATTTGCTATGAGATATTGTCTCTAATTTATGATATAATTTTTTTTATAGTTTTTAATATACTTTAAATTAAGAGAAAGTATAGGTAAATCCATAGAGGCTTGTATAAGAGAAGAAGTTGACCTATAAGTCCAAGGTAAAGGAGTTGAAACTAGGCAATAATAAGCCTATATGTGAGAGTAAGAAAGAAGCAAGGTGAGATAATATCTAAGTAAAAGTGATAAGTTATGGTAAGAAAAAATAAATCCATTAAGGCTTTTAATAATAAAGAGAGGTGTTGGAAGCTCAAGGATATCTTAGAAAAGAAAAGAGCAGTCCTAGGTAAATGATTAGAAGGATAAGAAGGTCCAAGTGAGGTCATAAGAGGAAAAGACCTAAGTAAGGTCAAAGGAGGCAAGTAGATAAAACTTGTCAAAAGTAATAGGCCCAAGTGAGACCTAAATAATAGAGATAATAAGGGAGATGAAGATGTAACAAGTTAATAAGATGCAAGGTAAGGCTGAAATAGAGTATCACAAATTAAAAAAGGTCATAGAAGATACAAGGAGGAAAAAGTTGGATGTAGATAAAGAGATACACAAGTTAAGATAAGATATAAGGAAAATATTTGAGATGATATACATCAAGGTAAAAATCATACATGAATAATAAAGCCAATGGTTTGGTTGTACTGTGAGAAAGGGAGTCAAGTGGCCTATAAGGCAACTCATGTAGAAAGAGAAAATTATTGTCTTGAGAAGAAATAAAGAAATTCCCATAGTGGTTTGAGTAGAAAAGATTTGTCAAATGAACAACCTAAAATGGATATTGTGAAGAGAATTCTCATTTTAAAAAACATACATAAATATAAGATGTAGAAGGAAGTGCTAACAAGAACACTTGAGAAAGCAAGTGAGAGGAAGAAGAGAGTGTCCATGAAGGAGTCACTCATAGAGACCTTTTGGTCTCTTTTTTTTAATCTAATGTTGTGTTTAAGTTTGTATGTGAAATTATGAATAAAAATATGAAAGCTATCAAGAATAAGATCCTAAAATTTACAATAAAAGGGGAAACTAAATCACCCATAGAGAAAGATGAAATTGAGAGAAAGAAAGGACAGTTGGTGGAATTCTACAAGAAAGAGACACCTTAAAAAATTCCTAGAGCCGAAGGTAATGACATAACATAAGTATCTTAGTATGTCAATGAAGATATTGAATAAGATATATATATTTATGATGCCTTGGAGTCATTCTATCCAAATAAGGAAATAAAGTACACCAATTGGGGAAGGTTGCAAATAGTGAAGTCTTGGGAAGAAGCATGACAATGAAATAGGCTATTAAGAAGGTAAATGGAAGTTCAAATTTTAAATTTAGTCATGTATATGAAATCATGATTATAGAAGTAAAGTCTGTATAAGCATTATGTCTATGTTGAGCCTGAAAGAGATGGGTGAAGGTCTATTTTGACTAAGTTTCAACTTTCTTCCACTGCTACCACATGATATCTTGATGCTCACTTATCAAAAATAATTTATTGGTTCACTCAATAGTAGTACCAACTCTTCACATGGTGACCCAACACTCATCTAGGGTAGGTTTATTTATATCATAAATTCAAGCTGTACCATTAGATAAAATAAAGGTGATCCATGCATAACACTTGGATCAAATCTACTAGACCAAAAAGATACCACATGGCATCAACCTGAGAGCTCGTATAACTAGCCATTAAAATTAAAATCCATGGGCTACGTGTAGAAATCCCTAATATTACAAGAAAGTCCATTCAAATCCAAGCCTCCACACCTCCTAGTATGATCTAGTAGTCTATGAGATGATGCTACAAAATCCCAAGTGCAATGTGAGAACCTTCCAAGAGTAATAATTATCCCTATAAAGAACATGTGTCATGCTGACACTGCTCCTAGTTGATAATTAAGGGCTCCTTCGAGATCACATTGAGATGATGCATATCCCCATTTAACATGCACATTTAATATAAAGTTACCGACAACTATAAATAGGGTCCCTGAGAGCAATCAAAAGGTGTCATGTGGTAGGGAATAAAGAGTCATCCATATAAAGCCACATCTAAAGAACTTGAGAGTAATCAAAAATTGTGACATGTCCAGACTTGAGTTGACTAAGTGGCTTAATCACATTTAAGCTTTATAAATGCCTAGTTGGATCCAATATGGCATGTCATGGGTCAAGAGGTAGTTGAGCAAGGCCCAAGATGTGTCAAAGCTAGTAAATGTAGAAGTAGTTATCAGACATCAGGACATGAGTGCATGCCACCCTCTAACCTTATTAGGGAAATATTCCATTCTTTTATGCACACATGTGTCATAACAAAATCCTACCAACAACTCTAGATCTGATCTACCAGACAAAATTTAAAGGTATGGTTACAACACAACAAAGGAATTAAAAGTTATACCATCACCCTAAGTGACACATTTATTATAAAACAAGCTTGTTATATAAAAGCTTGATTCTTCACTTGTAGAAAGGGGGGTTGAAATTTTTTTAGCAACCTCACACTGCTAAAATTTATCCTCTGAGATCAGTTGTATTAGCTAGATCTTGTAGACTAATGAGAGTTAAGTTCACCTTTTTCCATTCTTCTAATGTTCTATGTGCAATTTATGTTTGTTGATCCTTGTCTATGGGTAATGTTCACCCATATCACCATTTTTCATTCCTAACACCTCCTCATTAAAGTTGGAACTGACTTGTAGGTTTTATCTTATGTGCATTTAGGTCTGTGTTGATATTGTCTATGGATCATTTTCATCCTTCTCAGTGTCAAACTACATTTTCATGCCTTTATGAGAAATACTTATGAATTTTGAGTATCTTTGGTGGAATCTATGTGGGTGTGTCTTATCCTTAAAGGTTTGTAGTGTGTTTATGATTATAGGAGCACTCACTCTATTCTAAGCACATCACCTCTTTTTCTTTCATCATATATTACTTTCCCCCTCCCCTTTTCCCTCAAAATTTAGGTTTAGGATAATGGTAGATTTAATTTCCTTTTCTTTGGTCCTACGTGCTAGTCTTAAACTAGGTGAAGTTAGAATAGAAGGAATCTAGCCTACTCTAAAGGCTCATCCTAAGGAGCATAAGGGTACCATGATTTAGGTATGTTCCCATTATTATGAGGAGACAACTGATGCTCATTCATGTAGCTAGATGATAATAATTCCACACCTAGCACCATATACTCTTATACCTTTTGTAAGGATTTCATGCTTAGTGACCCATCATAAATATCCCCCACATCATAGAACATCCACGAGTACATGTTTTGAATGATAATATTTTCTAGCATGCCTAATGGGACCAATATTTGAAGAAATATCTAAGTAATGGGTGTTATCTTTAGCTAACAAGTATAACAAACACTCAATAGGAGCATTTAGCAACTCCAAACATCTTTAGTCTATAAAGACCACCCTTATTTACATGTCAAGATAGATAAGATCATCTACAAGAGTCATTGATTATCATTTCATTGAGCTTCCAACACCATCTAGAAGAAAGAGAGTTAGACCATATTTATCCCCTATTAGAAGGAGTAG
The DNA here is from genome assembly GCA_037957365.1 of Torreya grandis. NCBI lineage: Eukaryota > Viridiplantae > Streptophyta > Pinopsida > Cupressales > Taxaceae > Torreya > Torreya grandis. The sequence continues at coordinate 225,648 of JARHVA010006588.1, read as the reverse complement.
TACAAGATGGTCATCCCCTAGACTGTAGTCCACGCCTCCATTTGGAAGGTTCTCCACAGGTAAAAGGGGCCTATTATTGATCCCATTCATGGATGTACTAGGGAATCAAGTGTTTGTACCTTTTAATAAAGGTAGTCCATTATTTCTCACTTAGTATGATGACATTATAGTGGTAGCCCTCAAAATTTTATCATATTTCATAAGCAAAAATTCAATTTCTCATGTGGATCATATTCAAGATATCATAAATATCTGCTTAGTGCACCATGTCATTGAAGATAATATCATAGTCAGGTTACTTACTTCCTCAGTCAAGGAGAAATCCCTCCAATATTATTGAGTCTTGAGACCAAACTCAATTCATAGCTCAGATGATCTTGGTGAAGAGTTACACAAGTAGTTCGAAGATTAGAGTGATCACTTATTCCTTATAGAGCAGTTCATGACCATAAAGCAAGCCCCGTATGAGATGATGGTCAAATTCAACTTCAAATTTCAAAGGGTTTGGGATAGAATCCCACCTTTGTGTAAGTAATATTCAAACATTACATTTTTATATTTTCTAAAATCCCTTAACAGTGATATAGCTATGAGATTCAATCCATGGGATTCATAGTCCTCCTTGATGCCTATGAAGTTATGGTATGCACAAAAAATTGTTTAATGCAAGTAGGGAAGATTATGCCTAGACCCTCTATGCTTATATTCACAAATCCAATTCCTAACCAAGTAGCTATGCAACCTATGCTAGCACCTATCCCTACTGTAATGAGCCCACCTAATTCATCTATCATCTCTTCTAATAAATTACACAAAGTGAAATCATTGTTGTAAAGTTTTGAAAATGATCTTGTTTCTCTCAAAATGCAACAAGCATAGTAGCCTAAACCTCATCAACTCTTCACTCAATAATAATAGTCAAATAGACCTCCCCACCAAGGTGGCACACAACCAAAAAAATAGATCACATATAATATAATGTTGTATTCATAGAAGGTTGATGCTTCTAGTACTTCTAGAGCCCTTATCCCAATACAAAACAACCTAGTATAGGATTATGAATGGTGCTTCCCATGTAACCAACCACACAATCAAGATATATGTGTAAATGAAATCATGAACTAGGCATTTATGGTGAAAATTTTGCCTCAGTTGTAAGAGCAAATAAGTAGTGTTACTCCACACGTGGGAGACATACAGATGCCAAATCAACTGTAGGATGCATCTGCTTTAATCAATTGGCAAGAGGAGGATTTTAACTATGTAAATAAAGGTAGTACACCTAATAGAGGAATTAATCTAATTTATTTCAATATGAGATTCAAGAGGAGAGCTACAAAGGAAACCATATCAATTGTGCCCCCCTTTCCTTCTATTCCCCAAATCACTCACATAGGTGTGTAAGATACGACACCCATACAACCTTTGCACCTAGAAAATGTTGTGTAGAAGGATGGACCACATCAAACTAGTGAAATAACACTAGAAGAGATAATCTCCTCAAGGCCACTACCAAAATGATCTCATATTACCTTTAACATAGTAGAGTAAATGAATAAGATAAACCTCAATGTAACTATGTGGGATGTACTCACTAATTTTTCTCAATTTTTTTTTATAGGATGCGCTGAAAGGTTTTTAAGAATGTAATGAACCCCAACTATCACCCACCACCTATATGAGTCTATTACAACCAAAAATAGAAGAAGCTAGGTGTGCAGTGGAAATAATCTACCTCAATTTTATGTCTCCTTAATCATCGACCAACATATAGTACATAATTTTATGATCAATTTAGGTACAATTAGATCGATGATGCCCAAAAAGATCATGGATACACTAAGAATTACATATTCACCTATTTTAAAAAGAGTGGTCCAATGTGATGGCATAATGGTCAAATCTATAGGGGTCATAAAATATTTGAATCTTATACTACATGCATGCCCAAGCCTCTCCATTATGTAGGACATCATAGTCATTGACTTACCTCCCTACTTTGCCATCTACCTCTCTTAAGAATTTATGATGAAGATGGGTAGGTATTTATCTTTAGATTGGTCACATATGCTACTGAGAACTGGAAATGAGACAAAAGTGATAATAAGGGTAGAACCTATTTTCAAGAGCCATGTTGAGCCATACTTTCCTAGCCTAATTGAGAAAAATTGTGTAATGTTCAACCAAGAGGAGAATTCAATTCTCCTCAGGGCTATGACATGGCTAGAGGAGATCCTAGATTACTTACTAGATTAATGGGCATGTGAACATTTTGTGTGAAATCCATATGATAATTCATAAATAGGGCTAAGCACATATTGTATCATGGAGGAGGATTCCATGCTTTCTAAACTCACAAAGGCACATGAAAATCCTAAAGGAATGTGGAAATTATACTCCAATGGTCCCCAAATTAAGAATGGCATAGGACCCGATGTCATGTTGGTCTCACCCCGCAAGGAAAAATATTTTCATGCTTTTAGATTGTAGTTTGCTTACATGAATAGTGTTGCCATATATGAAGTGCTGATAAAAGGCCTTTAACTTACACAAAAAAAAGGAATCAAGGAGCTACATGCATTAGGTGATAGTGAAGTATTTGTCAAATAGGTTGGAGCATAGAGCATGACCAAGAATGGATTGATGAAATCCTACAAGCATAGAGTGTGGGATATGATTGAAAGATTCTATGTATTCAACTTCATTACCATACGAAGAGCATAAAAGCTGATTCAAATAGGCTTGTAATCATAGGTGCATAATATGATATCCCACATGATATAATGGATTCCAAATAGCTAATCAAACTTGTGGTTAGACCAACAGTTCCTAACGTAACACATGTAGGGATAAAAAATCTTATGTTTTGAGAAATAACATGTCTAAAATATGTATATTGAAAAATATGTCTAAAAATAAGAGGCACAAGAAGCATTAAGCTAATATGAAATATGCATAGTAATGTGAGTATAAGAACTAGGTAGAGGCACACAAGTAGAATCAGTAATGGTAGCCTTGGGATCTAATCTAAAAGGATAATCAATATTAGGTGAAATATAAGCATCCAAAGATTAATTTGAAATATTTACTTACTAAAACATGTATTCCTTAGATAATTTCAATTTATTTTGTTCTTCTCTATAAACATAAATCATTGCATCAACCTCTTTAGGAAATACAAAAATTCAAAATTCAAAAAAATCAATCATTTGCATCAAAGTAGTAATTTTTATAACATAATAATTTTTGTTATGTACATCATCAAAATTTTCATTTGTAGTATTGGAATCAAAACCATCTAAATTTACATCATCTGCAATTTCGTCATTCACTTTTGTGCTATTCACATTATTATAGACACCAAAATTGTGTCGACTCCCCTTGGTCACTTACACATCTTATTAATTTAAAATAAATTACTTATTTTAAAATATGACCTCACCTAGACACCTCACCTAGGACACCTCACCTTCGACACCTCACCCTAAGACTATTTCTTACCCTATGACTCACCTTGAGACTAGGTCATCTAATCCTAACTACTCAAGACCTATTCTCACTCCATTCCAACCGCCTAACCAACACTCATGCCTAATAACCCCGTCTTTTGACCATTCTCCAATGGCAAAATCACTTGGCAAATGGAGAAATGAGCCAAACAGTCCTTTTACCCATTCTCTAGCTGCTGACATTGGTCAACTATCAGCTGATGCCAGTGGGATTTTTGACATCGGTTACATAAACTAACTTCTAATATTGAGTTAGCCACTGGCTCTTAATCTCTCTCTCCTCTTCTCAGGCCTCAGGACTCTTTCACATCAACATGCACACTATGAGACCAAGAATCAGACTTTGAATTTCACTCTCTTGGCTACAGAAACTCTGTAGAATCACTCTAGACATTGGATTGGAAACATTGTACGAGATCTTCGACATCAACCACAACCAGAGCTAAGTATTCTTTTTTCTTATTTCAGTATTTAGAATACATTAGTAATTAGTTTCTATTTACTATTTCTAAATACCATCAACCAGACCCAACTTTCTTCCTAGAGAGGCTGAAAAGCCTTCCCTATATCCTTACCCTCTCTTCACCCCTATCCTCTATATCACCTCTCCTTAGACTTCAGTAACCTTTTCATAACCCTACACAAACCTTTAAATCCCCACATACTCTTCTATCGACCATAGACATAATCCAACACCCGTCCAAGGCCCATTACCCTGATCGACATCGACCACAACCTTGACCGACATCGATAATATGACCAATGTCGGCACCATCCATAGACCGATCTCAATAGGACTACTGATGTCAGTGACTGTGACATACAACTTGCAAAGAAATAGGTACACACTATCTATTTTCCTCTTTGTTATTCATTTGTCATTTCTTTATTTATGACACTTTTACTTATAAACAGTGGACTATCATCCCTTAAGGAAGTCTTTACGCTTTCGGGACCAAGTGTGTTGCTTGGCAGTCCACCTTATCTTTATCTAACATTTCTTTTGTTTAAGTCTTATTCTTATCTATAGGTGTCTTCCTCCATAGCCAAAGAGGAGCTCTTACAACACTTGGATATGGTGTGCAACTTAATCTGGGTAACATACAAACCCCTGACCCTTTACCTTTAGTTTCTTCTCCTTCTGAATGTAAATAGAAAAAATGTAGAGAAACATTTTGGCATGCCCGGTGGGACCCTAGAGTTTTCCTTGGGTTCATTTATTCTAAAAGCAAACTTTCATATAGATGCATTAGGGAAAAATTCTCTTCTTACATCCTCTTCTTCTATCTTAAACAAAGAAAATGTTAGATAAAAATATAGTGGACTGCCAAGCAATACACTCAGTCCCGAAAGTGTAAAAACTTCCTTAAGGGATGACAATCTACTTTTTATGGAAAAGAGTGTCATATAAAAGAAATAGTGAAAGACAATGCCTGGTGGGACCCTGGAGTTTTCTTTGGGTTCATTTATTCTAAAAGCAAACTTTCATATAGATGCATTAGGGAAAAATTTTCTTCTTACATCCTCTTCTTCTATCTTTTTATTTTGAAAAGAAACCATTAGCACAAGTTAAAAAGAACATCTTTCTTTTTCTTCTTATCACTTTTCCCTGCATCTTAGAGTAGTGAAAATTCATACTCTTAACTTTTTCTCCACTTGCTTGCATCTGAATAAAACATTTCAATTTGGGTTATAAATTTTATTGCATTTCATTCTTGCTTGAATGCATATTTAGCCCTGTGACTTAGTAATTAAAATGCATTATGAATAAATCATAGTGCAAAAATGTTACACAACCAGACCACAAACACATCAAATCAAACATTTAAACATACTTGAGATAAGGCCCGTCTAGGATTTCATCACCTAGTGGATACCTTACCCTTTCTGGTGATCCTACTTGGACTTCACTACCAAGAGGAGGACCCACTCTGTTCTCTGGCAGAGTATAAACTATAGGCAAAGTATATATTGGCTAAGCAGCCTAGCTCGGCTCTGGGTTTGTGAAGTGAAGGGAGCAAGCCCCCAGCACCAGGCCACGTATGAAACCTAACATAGATTTTGAGCACCAAAACTCAACCTGAAACCATCCATAGACTTCTTCTTTAGGACCCGTTCTAAAAGCCCAATTCCCAAACATATTCTTATATGGCATAAGCCACCATGACTCTAAAATTTATTCGCAAGAATTTAAAATTTAGAGGTTACTTGCCATCATCTATTTTGCTATTCTTATCTAATTTTTTGAGTTGGTAAGGTCGCATTCTGAGGTCCAAAAACAACTCAAAATTTCTCTTTCTTCCAAAAACTTTAAGTTTTTTGAGTTTTTGAAAAAACACAAACACCAACATCAGTTTTTACACCGACGTCGACAACTTATCTTCACTGACATCAGTTTTTCCATCGACGTCGGCAACATTTCATAACCAACATTAGTTAGTAAATCGACGTCGATCACTGTCAACAAAATTTTCTTCCCTAACAGCAAGCTTAAAACCCAATTTTTTTGCTGTTAAACACACATTTTGGTTTTTTGAAACTGAAACACATAGTTTTTAGAACCTCAACCCCTTTTACCTTAGATGGTTTTGACATGCAGTCAAGCCAAATCTCTTGTTGACCACGCAAGGCAACAACCACTTCCACCTTCACCTTCCATATCAAGTCCGCTAATGGAGTATACTTTAGACACTGAGTGTACTCCTATCCAACCTACCCCAAATCAACCTCCTATTGTTCCCAAAGGGGATCAATAATTTGAGAGATTCCTTGACCACAATGTCAAGGCTCTCCAACACTATCTTGTAAGAAGCCAAATGCGAGACCCTTCAGGTAATCTTGTTTTTGCGATGCCAACTTCCTTAGTTGAAATGGCAGTAATATCGACAGCCTCCATTACCCAACTTATGGTCACTTAGGCCATTGCCTCCACTTATAACTCAATCATGGCCAATGTTCAAGATTTGGCCTCCCCTTCTATTTCTAGACCTACCTCCATCATGGTTTTCATACCCCCTCAACCACAAGCAATTCAACCAAGTTCGACACATTTTCAGAACTTGATTATCTCTATCCCACCCACTCTTGCACCCATAAATACAAGAGTGACTACCTACCCTCTAATTAGTGTCGCCACCACTCAACCACCCTTGGTAGCATCTAGTCAAGTTATGTCCTCCAACTTCATGGCACAAGCCCCCTTAGCCTCAACATCAGTCCCTATGACGAACTACCAATATGTTGCACCTATACAAATGCAACCAAGTACATCATACACTCTTCCTAATGCCTTCCAGGTACCTTATAACCTAGGGGGTGCCCCTCATGCCAATCCATCTATCGATCTAATTAAGATGGTGATGGATAAGATGTCTAACCTTGAGACATCCATTTCAGGTTTAAGCAATGTTCTTTCATATGAACAAATCTACAATGAACCTATTCACCCTTCGATCCCTATTCAACCATATCTTAGCCAGTGGGAACTCCCAAAATTTACTCATTTTCAGAGTAAAGAGGACCCACAACAACATTTTCAAGTGTTTAGACACACTTGCTACCTCATAGCCCATGATGATGCGTTATTACTTCGCACATTTCCCATGTCACTTGCTGGCGCCGCCCTTGATTGGTATAGCTCTATTACCAGTCATTCTCTCTTTTCCTTCACTCAACTAGATTAGCTATTTCTTGACCACTTTTTAATCAACATCACTAAGAAGGTCTCCATCACAGACCTATATTCTATTAGACAATTTGATGATGAATTAATAGCTGACTTCGTCGCCCGTTGGAGAGGTTTGATCAACCAACTCTCCTTCTCACTACCTCAAACTGAGCTCATTGAGCTCTTTTCAAGAGCATGTGCCAAGCACATCTCATCCACTTTATGGGTTCAAACTTTCCACACATTTGATGAAGCTTTGACCATGGCCCGAAAGCTTGAACTCTGTGCAGTCGAGGAAGACAAGGTCAAATTGCATAGTAAAAATACTAACACAAAATCCAATGACCCTTCTTCTTCTAAACCTTCTTCTTCCCACTCCAAGTCCAAAGGATTAACAAACGCTGTGGTCCTTAGGTCATCATCTTTGACTACAACTAACTAAACTGAACCTTCCACATCACAAAGCATTACAAGACAATTCCAACAACGGTATATACAACATTAATACACTCTAATAGGAGAATCATACACTTCCGTGTTGGATAAAATAGTCAAGAAGGGAGTCCTCAATCTCCCTCAAATCCAACCACCCCAATTTGACCCCTCAAAAGCCATCCCTGCATGGTATAGGGAAAATGACTTTTGCAACTATCACCGTGTCAACGGTCATGCCATAGACAATTGCAAAACCTTTAAAAATGTTATTCAAGACATGTTGGACAAAGGGGATCATGTTTTGGATAACCCTAATGTGATGGCTAACCAAAACATGGATGTCTTTAGGCAACCATTCCCTAACCATCCCCCAAGTCAGAATAACATTCAGACCATGGCTAATGACCTTCAAGAGTGCAATATATGCACGGTCGACATGGTTTCTCCTTTTATTCCTAACCAACCTCTCCCATAGTCTGAAGAGGTTAGTTAACCCATTTCTCCACCACAGGTAGAAGAGCCTATTCTACCCATATCACCCCCACAACATCAAACACCTCCTCCACACATACTTCTACCTCGTGAGGAACCCATATTACCTGTTCCTCTTGTCCCGACCTTCCCTCTTCTTCTACCATTGGAAGAAGTTACCATCCATACCCCACACCCTCATGTAGAAGGGGCCATAATCCCTCTACTTCACCCTTCAGAGGAGCCTTCATCTCCTATTTGTCCTCCGCCAATGGAGGATACACCTCCATCAACCCCCCTTTCACACGTAGGAGAGTCTACTTTGACCTCTCCCATATTGGGGGATGCTTTGACGACACCAACGCTAGTGGCCCCACCCTCATCCTTCTTATCATCAATGGGGGATCATACTTCCAAATATTTAGAATCTCAACCATTTATGTCTAAAGCCAAACCCTCATAGGTGTCCACCATGCTGAAATAGATTAAATCTCTCTGTGTTTGCCATATATCAAACCTCACTCACCCACAAGTGAAGGTAGATTTGAACCCTACCCTGCACAATAGTAGTCCTTGCACCAAACTAAAGAAGACTGCTAAACCACATCAGAGAATTCCTCCCCCACCTTCACCATTACCCTCTATCTTGGGTCCACATCCATCTAATTTAATAGGAGTGCTCCCTACTCCAACACCTTACAAAAATAAATCACCTCTATTAGTCCCTCTACCCATCAAACATATACTTCCACCAAAAAATTTGACATCTCTCATCAAGAAAGTGTCATCTACACGTGTGGCCACACCATCAACCAAAAAGGAGGTATGAAAACCTCCCCCTACAACTCCTAAATAGAACTTGTTAACCCCTACAACTCTTAAATAGAAGTTGTCAACCCCTAATTTAATAATAATCATAGACTCATTAGTGGGTTCTTATGCTTCGATGTTATGTCGATTGTTGCAGTCATCTAGCATCGTTCTCCCACCCATTAAACCATACCAACCTCTTAGATCAAAACCATCTTAGTTTGATGACACTAAAATCTGCTGGTATCATCACACACCTAGACATGATACTGAGCGTTGCTGCGCCCTTAAGGTTGCCATTCGCCAATACTTGGAAAAGGACACCCTTCTTGTTAAGGATCCTCTTAACCACCCTTGTGACAAATTATTGACACCATCCCATGCCTCCCAAACTTCCTCACCTAAATTGGGATCCCAACGCAAGACTATGGTCCCTTTACCACCTTCTCCCCCTTTATTTGAAATCAACACTGTTAATGTGGCCACCAGGTCCCAAACTCTAAAGGATAAAGGAAAAGAGTAGGTTTCTACCCCTTTGACACATCCATTTACCAAGCCTTATCAACCACCAAAGACTAAGATTTTTATCTTGAGCACATCTCAACCAACATCTCTGGGGGAAATTCCTCCTGACCTCTCTAGTCCACATGACATTTGGTATAAACGACTTGTTGACTACTTAACTTATTCTATCATTCCTCTTAATCTCTTTGGCAATGGACGGTAGGCTTTTATCAAGAGTACTACTCAATACACCATGCTGGGGGGTCTTCTCTACAAATGAGGCTTTGACGGCCTCCTTTTTCGATGCTTAACCACCACTGAGATAGCCCATGCCATCAAACAAGTCCATGATGGGATTTGTGGGAGACATTTCAGTGGTAACTTAGTTGCAAAGTGCATCCTTTGCTTGGGCTATTATTGGCCCACTCTTAACCAAGACTACAATGACTATGTTTAGCGTTGTATCAAATGCCAACAACATGCTAACCAACTTCATGTCCAACATCGACCACAACGTGCCTACAACTAAAATCTGAAAGAGAGAGATTTCAAAATCAAAAATCTCATCCTTAAAGAAAACCAACATGTGACCAATATGGAAAGAAGCAAGTGAGGCAAGTTTGCTCCTAATTGGCTTAGACCTCATATCATAATGCACAAGTATGGATCAGGGACTTATCATCTGTCTTCACTTGAAGGCCAACCAGAACTTGAGCCCCTTAATGCCTTACATCTACGACCATTCTATTGTTAATCAAGTAATCATTCACTTGATGTTTAAGCTTGAGCTCATCCCTTGAGCAACCCTCGTCATCCTTATTCCTATTCCTTTCAACCCTTTTCCCCTACAAACATTAGTCAACCCTTTTGTCAAGCATGAATGCTTTGTCCTAATAAAAGGGAAACCCTTAAAACCTCTATAATCTAGTCCATGACTAAAACTTCAGTCAACAAAAACATAAAAACTGGGATGCCTATTCAAAGGTCATAAACTATAAATGTAGACTGCTCCCTCGAAGGACAGCTGCATAATTTCTATAATTAATAGACTACTCCTTTAAAGGATAGCTATTCACAGACATCAAAAAATACAAAGCACAACATAGACCACTCCCTTGAAGGATGGCTATACCCAAATTTTGCTACTATAACAACACCTTCTCAGAAGCTTCCCACATTAATCAGCTTCACATGACCACAACACAAAACAACATCCCAAAGTGGACTTCCCACATTGATCAGTCTACCAAAAAAAAATGATTGACAAACTATTAAGTCATGGACTTGTCTATAGTCATTCTCAGGGTTACGCTATCCTCACATATCACATAATCACACCTATTACCCTAACATACTCAAGGGACTTTGAGCTCACTTAACGTCAAGTGATTCAAATACTTCTCTAACTTAAACCAATGGTCAATGATGTAATGCATGAACGGGGCTTTTATTTTGAAAAAACCCTATCTATGCTATCATTATGGTCCTTGTCAATGAAAGAGCAACACGCCTTTCACTTCTTATGCATCTTCGTCACATACAACCAAACCAAACCATTTTGTAACCAGTAACACAACATCATGATTTATTTAATACAAATACCATTTTGTGTTATATAAATTATCATAGCCCATTCACACTAGTTTCTATGGAAAACAATACACATGGAAACTATCAACCCTACACAATTTATGTCAAGCATATACCATCACCAATATGGAAACTTACTAAAGCATAAATAAACTCATTTCATTTTTATCATACACCATCACCAATATGGAAAATTTCTAAGGATGAAAAACCACATAACCAATGTTACAGAATACACCATCACACAATATAGAAAAGGCTGTAACATCATTATACCCTCATCATTTCAGACATAACCAAACTAACTATTAACCTCTTTGACTCTTCCTCCCTTTTGGGAAGAACTACATTGGCATGAGGCCCCTCGCATGGGCTATGTAGGCAGCTCTCAGTTGACATGACATCTTCTGAGGTTAGCTCGGTCATTCATTCATTCATCTACCTGATGGACCAACCATATAACCTTTAACCATGACCTAACCTAGTCAAAACCAATCTATAACCTACCCTCTTCTTCCCTTTTAGGGAGAACTACATTGGCCTGAGGCCCTTAAAACATGGGCTATGTAGGTAGCACTCAGTTGACATGGCATCTTCTAAGGTTAGCTCGGCCATTCATTGGTTCATTTACCTAATGGACCAACTATTCGACATAAAACTGTCAAAATCATGACCAAACAACTAGCCCTGACACTGTAGAAGTTACATGGACTTCTCATGGGGCACATTGGAGATCACATACATCTCCCTTACCCACAACCAACAACACTTGAGATCACTTATATCTCAGCCCAACTCGACCAATGACCATAGAGATCGTGACTATCTCCTCTGACCACGACCACATTCGAGACAACTTTGCCTTGGTTGTTTTTATTGCATATATGCTACCTCACAAATAGTTAGCAAATTGTATGCACCCCACATTACGACCTTCACACCTATTGTTGGATTGTGACCAAGTTGATCCCCAATATTTGTGACATTTTCATGTTTTTTAGGAGCACTTCCTAAGCCCAGGATACTTGGAACATGATGACCATTAGAGGTATAACTTTGATCAATCTAACCCAATCAGCTACAACCAAAAAGTTGGGGACCGGTTAGTTTGATTTTAGTCCTCCTCAACCATTAGAGCTACAACATTGATCATTTAACCCAATCAACTACGACTAAAAAGTTAGGGAGTGGTTACTTCGATTTTAGTGCTCCTCGACCTTGTCTGTGACACTTTGGCCTACCTATCACATGAAGTGGTATACGTGCAATCTCAACTATTGTAACATTCACACTCCCACCTCACCTTACTCATCCATTGCCTATCAAATTGGCACCTGATTTTGGGTTTCCCTCTCTCGACTCCCTCTTTGAGGGGGAATACCTCATCATCATACTTGGGGAAAATTACTCCTATTTTTGTCTTACAGTTCGTCAGAACAACCAACAAGACAAAAAGGGGCAAATGTAAACACCAAAATTGTGTCAACTCCCCTTGGTCACTTACACATCTTATTAATTTAAAATAAATTACTTATTTTAAATTATGACCTCACCTAGACACCTCACCTAGGACACCTCACCTTGGACACCTCACCCTAAGACTATTTCTTACCCTATGACTCACCCTGAGACTAGGTCATCTAATCCTAACTACTTAAGACCTATTCTCACTCCATTCCAATCACCTAACCAACACTTATGCCTAATAACCCCATCTTTTGACCATTCTTCAATGGTAGAAGCACTTGGTGGATGGAGAAATGGGCTAAATAGTCCTTTTACCTATTCTCTAGCCACCGACATCAGTCAACTATCAGCCGACGCCAGCGGGATCACTGACGTCGATTACATAAACTGACTTCTAACATTGAGTTAACTACTAGCTCTTAATCTCTCTCTCTTCTCTCTCTCCTCTTCTCAGGCCCCAAGACTCTTTCACATCAATGTGCACACTCTGAGACCAAGCATCAAACTTTGACTTTCACTCTCCTGGCTACAAAAACTCTACATAATCACTCTAGACATTGGATTGGACACATTGTATGAGATCTTCGACATCAGCCACGACCAGAGCTAAGTATTCTTCTATATTATTTTAGTATTTAGAATACATTAGTAATTATTTTCTATTTACTATTTCTAAATACCATCAACTAGACCTAACTTTCTTCTTGGAGAGGCCGAAAAGCCTTCCCTATATCCTTACCCTCTCTTCACCCCTATCCTCTATCTCACCTTTCCTCAGACTTTAGTAACCTTTTCATAACCCTGCACAAACCTTTAAATCCCCACAGACTCTTTTGTTGACCGCAGACATAATCCAACACTTGTCTAAGGCCCATTGCCCCGATCGACATCGACCACAACCCCGACCGACATTGGCAATACGACCGACATCGACACCATCCACAGACTGATCTCAGTAGGACTATCGACGTTGGTGAATGTGACATACAGACTACAAATAAATAGGTACACACTATCTATTTTCCTCTTTGTTAGTCATTTGTCATTTCTTTATTTACAACACTTTTACTTATAAATAGTGGACTGCCATCCCTTAAGGAAGTCTTTACGCTTCTGGGACTGAGCGTGTTGCTTGGCAGTCCACCTTATCTTTATCTAACATTCTCTTTGTTTAAGTCTTATTCTTATCTATAGGTGTCTTCCTCCACAGCCAAAGAGGAGCTCCTACAATGCTTGGATATGGTGCGTAACTTAATCCGAGTAACATACAAACCCCTGACCATTAAACTTTAGTTTCTTCTTTCTTCTGAATGTAAATAGCAAAAATGTAGAGAAACAATTATCATCGTAAATATGAGGAAGAATGCCATCAATATTCACCATTTTATTTTTTAAACAAGAACATGCACCGAGTAAAGTAAATTTAACCAAATTAATATGTATACCACTCAATAAATCACTTCACTTAGTAGGTGTCTTAGATATGAACTTATTAACTAACATAAGATATAAAAATAGATAACATACAACAAGCTAGGGATACTAATATTAAAATGAGAAAACACAAACCTAGAAAAATAAGATCTAAAAACACATGAAAATAAGGTACTAGAGGAAAAAATATAATGAAACCCTAAGGGTGGATGATTGTAATAAATGAGTTTGTTAAAGGTTTTTATGTGGAGGGTCCATAAGGGTTCAAAACACTACACCAACCACATAATATCAAAGGGGGATAATATAATCTTGATATAAGTACAATAAAACAATAAATAAAGACCTAAATTATTAGGGGAATAAAATTACATTGAGAAAGTAATAAATAAATAATAAATATAGAGATACATACTTAATATATGATTTACTTGATATCAGACAGAGACTGAAAGTACAAAAAATAAGAATATAAAGCAATGGAAAAGAGCATCTAAAAACTAGATAGTGATCTAAGAAAATTACTGTAATCAAAATTTAAATATAATTAGGATCATAATCATACTATAAAAAAATGAAAATACCCTCAAATGTTGTCAACCTATTTGAAAAGTGTTTATATAGATCTCTATGGCCTAAAAAATAATTAACAACTGATGTCCAAAAACCTCTTTTAATTAATCAAGTTGATGTATGCAGATGTCAAAATACTTTTTCATTTTATTTATCTCGATTCCACACTAATAAGATATAAAAAAATTAGTCTCTTGTTTGAGGGGCCTACCTCAGTCAACCCCCATCCTATTTTTATAATAGTTATATAGTTTTACACTCAACACTCATGTATGTTAACAAATAAATTTTATGTTCATATATTTTTCACCCCTATCCCTATGAGATGTGATTTATTAAAATACAAATATATTCTCTTTCACTAATTCAATTTTATTATTTTTGTATAAGTATGCAAACATAATCCTTCAATATATATAAAATGGAATGAAGGTAAAATGATCAATATGTGAGCTCCTTGATAAGATGTGATAGATTAGGACCTTATAAAATGGATTAGGGTAGATGTGTATTTATAAAATAATTTAAATATAAATTATGAATTTTTTTCATGTAAGTTAATCATGTGGTGTTACTTGCACAACATGCCCTAATTCTTTCTAGAATCACGGAACCTCTTTTTGTTTTTGTAGTCATTCCTCCTTGTGTTCATGGCTTATTGTTATTTACACTCTCAATTTGCCTTGGTATCTCAACTTTATTTTCATGCCAAAATGAGTCCCATAACTATCATCATTGGATGGACCACATCTATGTGATAAACTTTCATATAAGATACTTAGTGTCTAGCTAGAGTCGAGCCCTCCATCTAGCACCAAGCATTAAATTTTGGAAAATTAAATCTCCCAAACCAAAAAATAAACTTAATGGGCTCATAATTACAAAATTATAATTTATTGAAACTAAAGGTACTGATATGGTTGTGGTTGAGTCAGCTTTGAAATGTTTTAAATGGTTTGAAAAACCAATACCGAAAGTGAAAGTTATGGCTAAAAAATAACTTGGGTTCCAAAACATTTAAAGTCTTCCATATTTTTAAGCAATTTTAGTGTAATTTATCCCTCTCATTTGATACCATGACGCTATGTTGGAAAAACTTGGGCTCATTCATATTGTAAAAAATTATATCATTGTGCTACTCAAGTGGATCTATGGATTCTAATTGATGTTTACCTAGTTGTGTGAATTTTGGCCAATAAAATGATTTTTTTTTTATGGGTTTTTTTACATAAGTGGATCAAATTTATGTCCAATATCATAGGATTTTTATTTCCTCTTACCTTCTCTTTTATTAGTTTTTAAAAGTTGCTAGATCTAAATTTTGAATGCAATCTATTCTTGTTTTATCTTGATTGTAAGATATTTTCCATTTTTTCAAATGTATTTTTTAATGTAAATTTAATGGAATCAATGAGCACACAAATAGCCATATTCTTGTTATATGAAAACCCTTTAAAATATGATTTTTATCACATAGCTAAATCTTAAATGCAATCTATTTTAATGTCAAATTTGATTTCAAGTAATTTCTCCATTTTTTATTATGGCATAGTTGAATCTTTGAATATAATGAAATGAATACACCTAAATCAATTATTTTCCTTTTACGTTGAAACCCTCATCAAAAGTGATTTTTATTCACATGGATAAGTTAAAAAATGTAAATTTATTTGTTTCTATTGTAGGAGATCCATTTATTTATTAGTGAATGAATGTATATCTTATCATTTCCAAATATATTCAAAACCCACAAAATAAACAACAAAAATAGCATTCTCCTATAAAATTTTTAAGTACCAAAATACTATTAAAATATTCTAAAACACAAAGGACCTTTATATGGAATGGTTTACAATGAACCAACTGAGTGAGATCTAGCTTCCCAAGACCTAGTAGATATAAAACTTGGAGAGATTCTCAAATCTCTTTTTAGGAGAGTTTGGATGGTACCTATCTCTCCTAAGTTAGTGTGCTAAAAAACCTATCAACACCATGTAATACATGAAATCCAAAAATAAAGGCATAAGGAAACATGGAAAGATGGAACAAAGGTCACATAAATGACATGACTAGAATCGAATGTCATGAAAGTGATCATACTACTATAAAAATGATTTTATTTTGGTCTTGAGGTGAATCAAGGTTCACACAAAAATATATTTAATTTTGAAAGAGCATGGTGGAAATCCTATGGAAAAAAATGAAAAATATAAAGGTGTTCATGAGAAAATGATGATAATAAAATATATGTATGGTCTAATGTGAAAAAAAAAACATGTTATTGAGATCCTAATGTAAGGCAATGATCCAAATACATGAAATTATGATAAAAGCATTAAAACTACATAAATAATACCAAAATTAGGTGTCTATAGGATCACTCCCATAATGTTTAAGTAGGTCCAATAGATGTTTAAACTCCAAATATTATTTCTCAACTTGTTCTTAGATCTAAAATAATAAATAAGTGAACACATAAAAAAATTCTTTGATAAAAAACTATTGTGAAATAATCTCACTGGTAAATATAGTAGAGCTTTCAAACTTCCATAGTTGAAAATAAATATTATCTTTGAATAAATTTGAAATTATATAAAAATAGTTTATCATCTAGGTATAATCTTTAAAAAAAATCCTTCAAAAATATGTGCTCTAGATGAAAAGGTAAGAATAGGGTATGAGTCCAATTTCAAGCACACTTTACATGAGGGCTAGTCCAAAAAAATACTTTAAGGCATCCAATTTATTAAATAGTAAAGACATTTTGAATAATAAATACCCTTGTTTTGAATTCATTATTCCAACAAAAAACATTGATAGACTAAACACCATAGACAATGTTACTAGATCTGAAAGAATATATAGGTAAGAATATAATTCATTATTAAAAAACTATTTTGAAATAATCTCATTGTTAAATATAAAAAATATTGTAGACTTATAGAGATGAAAATTAATAGTAGATTTGAATAAATTTCAAATGATATATATATATATATATATATATATATATATATATATATATATATATATATATATATATATATATACATATATATATACATATATATATATATATATACATATACATACATATATATATACATACATATATACATATACATATACATATACATACATATACATATACATACATATACATATACATATATATATATATATATATATATATATATATATATATATATATATATATATATATATATATATATATATATATATATATATAAAGTCTGGCCACTGAGCATAATATCCAAACAAGGTAATCCTCTAAGATATGGGCTCTAGACAAAAAGATGAAAATAGGGTATGATTCTAGTTCCATGTACACTTTACACAAAGATAAGTCCAAAATATATGCTTTAAGGTATCTATATTTCTATATTAAATACATTTTAGGTAAGAAATCCCCATGTGATGAAGTCATCCACCCAACGAAAACCCTTGATAATCTAAACACCATAGACAATGTGCTAACTTTGGCTCAAGCTTAGCATACAAAATAAAATTAAAGAACACAATATAAATTTTTGAAAATAAATTCAATCCCCACAATCTTCATCTTTTTAATATTTAAATAATATAATTTAATAATTATGTAAATAATACTAATTGAATAATTATTTATGGGTGTATCATAATTCCAA
Organism: Torreya grandis; assembly: GCA_037957365.1. Lineage (NCBI taxonomy): Eukaryota > Viridiplantae > Streptophyta > Pinopsida > Cupressales > Taxaceae > Torreya > Torreya grandis. Next base: position 207,520 of record JARHVA010006588.1, on the reverse strand, counting down.
TGGAAATACTTCCATTATGCTAAATGTGGGTGATGACCCAATTTATTGATCATAACATCATGCATGAGATCTTGAATATAGTTAGTGAATGTAAAATTAGATTAAATAATATAGTATTTCCTTTGTAAGATGGACCATTGAGTCTAATCTCATGAATACATAAAATCACAAATAGTGTGAGTGATTATTTGTAAATATTATAAGAAATTTAATACTTGAAGTTTTTGTCAGTGACATAATACTACTAATAATTATGGGAAACCATGAAATATTATCATCATTCAAAAGAGGAATGATAAAATACATCCTTGACCTAATTTATAAATGTTTTAAAAAAGTTAATGGATTTCAAAATTATCTAATAAAATAATGAGCCTTTTATTTTAACTATCTTAATTGTATTAAGAAGAGTGTCCAAACTAATACCCTTTCAAGCCATATAAACATAAGGTGATCTTACATAAATTCAATATTTGATAATAATTTTCCATGCCTATGATTTTTTATAAGGATCTTTGTGTAAATTTTAAACTTACCATCTAAGGAGAAGGGCTTAGTAATATAAAATGTAATTTTATTCTTGAGCCATTATGTAAAATGCTACCAAAGGTAATATTAGGAGATTTAAAATTGAAATATATTTTCAAAAAATTTAAATATTTACATTTTATCAATCCACTTCTAATTGAAAATTATCAAGCTAATCAGGCATTAATATCTTACTCTATCAATAAAATTTAATTATTTCCATTATATATTTGAACTGAGTACTTCTAAAAGATGTTAATTCATGTCATAGATTCATAAAATTAATCTGAGATCATCAAAAAATTGAGAAAATATTCATAATAAAAAAACCCACTAATAAATTGACTCGTCCCTTTAGGGAAAGTAATGCTACAAATAATTCAATTCTTATCTTTACAAGCTAAAAGATAGAAAAAGGCCTTTCAAGAATTTATAAAATAAAGAAACAAAAAGAGGTAAACCCTTTTGGGTAAAGAAAAAGAGGCCAAAACTTTCATACTTATGACTGTTTATAATCAAATATGACAAGTATTCAATAAAATTTATTTTAAGAGTGAAGAGAAATAATTATTCAAACCCTAATTTATTTAACATGGATAAGATGAATGACCATTCCATACAATTATATGCATTATAAAAATCAAGTTTGAGAAATTTTAAAAAACTCTCTAGAGGCTCAAGTTTAGTCCATACCTACTGAATCAAAAATAATTTTATCAAGGATGTATCTAATTTTGATGAAACCCATATTTATAGTCTAAAATTTTGAGGAATAATGTGTCACAGGTGGATCAAAAGGGATTTAGCAAGAATCTTGTAGTAGAAATTAAACAAGGTGATGGGTCTCCAATTGGTAATAAGCTATAGATCCCATAATTTAGGAATAAAATTGACATTACCTTAATAATGTTCTATAGATAATTATAATCCATGGACTCTTTGTAAATTAGGAGAAATTATGGCCCCAAAAAATGCCATGTGGATTTATAGAACTCACAAGAAATCCATCAAAGGCCTAAAACTTTATTGCTGGCCATTGAAGAAACACCACATAAAACTCATTAAGGGATATAAGTACATTATAAATTATTTGAGAATAATGTTTAAGTTTGTGATGAAAAATTTCAAGACATCCTTATAAAGTTTGAGCTTACTCCAAATAATCAAATTGTGCATGAAACACTATTTTATAGTGGTCCAAAAATACTTTATAAATACCGATTAGTTCATTGATCAGGCCATAGGAAAATTTAATGGTTTTAATATCCTATTTGGATTTATTAACTCACAAATATTTAAAAAATTATTTTGAATATTTCATCGACTTTAATCCAATCATGTTAGGAATGGACTTGAGCTCATTTAGACTTGTAACACACTATAGGTTTGAGCTTTTGTTTGAGATGAGTAGTTATGTATTGTAGCTGGTTGATCTCAAATTGAGAAGAGAACCAATGAAAATATTTAACCAAGGAATTTTTATCTAACTTACAGATTATCACCTCTAATTTTTTCATAATTACTAAGAAATGTGGTTGTGAAAATAATGGTGTCATTCTACCATACAATCCCACTGGAAGCATATCTAGAATGTGGTATTAAATTATAAATTCTAGTAATAAACTGAATGGTGCCATCATGAACAAGGAAAATCATGTTCATAATAAATATATTTGAGGTAGTTTTAGAAGAATGTATGCCTAGGTAATTATAAAAATCATGGTGCTATGATTAAGAAGAATAAGATCTAAATGAACTATGATAACATGTCGATTTTAATTGGTAAATTAAATATGTGATGCTCAAGGAGCATGAAATGATTAAGAAATTTTGGATCATAGTCTCAAATGTAAAATTATTACATGTGAATGAATAGTTTTTAATGTTAAATTAAGATTAAAACTCAACATTAATTTACCATCACATCAATAGAGCACCTTCCTTATTTCAGGTAGATCTAATCATATTAAATTCACTATAAATTCGCTAGTGAAAAAAATGCAAGTTTTTTATCAAGACATTTCCACATTATAATTATTTATAATACATAATTAAGTGTGTATAAATAAATAAGGCCCAAATATTAGCCATCAAGAATGACCCACACACTATGTTATATTAGATCTTATCTCAAGGAAATTATAGAAGAAGAAAACCTAGGAGAAATAAAAGTAATCATGGTACTACAAACATATTCATGATGATAAAAATATCCTCATGAGAGGTGAGGAAATACATAATGTTAGAATAAATACTCCTTAAAGTATTTTTCAAAATAAATACCAAAATGTTAACTTTTTGAAGGATAACAATGTTAAAAGGCACCAAGCCACTAACACGTATACCTAATAAGAAAATTTAATAAGGGATATTCAAGGCCATGCACATTACATGAAATAATTTTTGTGAGGAGAAATATTTCATATGAAGTTATCCTTAGTATTCTCCATTTAATAATGTTAAAATATAGTTACCTAAATGAATCAGTTAGCTTGGCAACATAAAGTCACTAAGAAAAATTGAGTGTAATTTACCCCATATTCATCCTTGGTGCATCATTACCATAGTGAGGAGAGTTAAAAAATTTAATATAGGGTAAATTTTATGTCCAATACATGATATATTTCTTTGTGGAGACAAATATCAAAAGTTTGGGTTTTTTTAAAGATGCCTAGACTCGAATTTTTGAATTTATTATTGTCATTTGGATTTTGGAATAACACTCTATATTTAAGTTATTTTTATGTCATTGTGATATTTTTTACCATCAAAATTAATCCATCCCTCTTAATTTTTGGTTTTTGATGGTGTTTTAGGAATGGGGTTGGGGTTAAAATATGCCATTGAGGACACTCATGTATCTTATGATCAAGGGCTTGAAAACATAAACAAGTATTAGGTAGTTTGACATAAACAAATTTTGAATAAAAATGGTGGGACCCAAATTTAATAACCAAATATAATTTCATGTCTTTTGTGAGTTTCACCTTGATATAAATTTATTTGTGAGGTCGAATAGGATAAAAATTATCAATCTTGTGTCAAATGAAATGACATATAGGCTACACTATATGGTCTCAAAACCATAATAGAGCCAAATCATAACTTTATCCTTCATCCTAAAATTAAATAAGGTTACAATTATTATTTTTTTGGGAAAATAAAGAGCCCAACCACTTTTCACTTGAACTAAAATTCATAAAAAAAATGATGTCCAACATTAATTTAATAAATGAGACTTTCCTTTCAAAATTTTAAGAATAATTTTTATCTTCTTACTTTATTATTCAAAATTTTTATCCTTGTGATCATTTCAAGAGTAATTTCAAAATTAAAATTTCACCAAACTAAATATAATATTGAATATTTATGAGTAAAATAGTGTTACTCAAAAAATTTCAATGTTATTTTATCGATTGTGGAAATATTATCTCTTATAAACTAAATATGTAAGTGGATTTTTAGTTTTCTAAAATATAATGTTTTATTAATTGAATTTGTGGGATATATATATATATATATATATATATATATATATATATATATATATATATAAAATAAATTCCATTACTATTATATATATATATATATATATATATAGATATATAGAATAGTAATGGAATTTAATTAATAGAAATTTATCTCTGTTTGGCATACTTTTCCATATATCTATTTATTGGTTCAAATTGAATGTTATTTATATTTATCGACAATTCCTAACATCTTCCTTAGTCATTTTAATCATAATTTTTAGTTCCCATTGATTCCAACACTTGATTGATCTCATTTAAGGACCACTCTACGCAGTCCCAACACCTTATAGGAGTGCCCTTGATGGTCTTGGTCTCCTATTTTTTTTTCTTTAAAGCTGGGCCCTCTTATTCCTCTTCATCTTGTTTTACTAATCCTAGTCCTTAAAGGTCATATTGCATTATAATATGGTTCTAATTTGAATTCAATATTATCTATTAATTGTAATTCATTTGATAGTCAATAAATAATTACAAGCATGATCAGTTATTCTCTAACTAACATTTATTATGGATCACTTTTATAACTTATTATAAAGTTATCACCTTTACAGAGTTTACTATTTTTTGAAATATTTACTCCCTACTTAGGGTCCTAATAAATCAAAATCCACCCATTGAACATAATATCCTAAATAAGTTTTTTCCTTAATACTGTAGGGAAAATGAGTCAAATATTTCATACACAGGATTTATAGTGCTCAATTAATAATAGGAAACCATAAGTTATATTTTTAATATTATACATCAATTAGAATAAACTTTGATGGTGTTAACACATGTCACGAATTCCATTGGTGATCTTGACATTAGTCTCAAATTGGTTCCAAATTTATAAGTTGTGGATGCCTTAACTTTGTGTATATATTTATATGTTCATATTTTAATGACTTACCTTTTACAACATTATACACAACAACATTTAATTCGACCATCCATACCAATTACTTATATTTAAATTATATTTAATCAATTAAGAGGTAACTGTATTGTATATATTTTTTAATATTTAATTAGAAGTATTTCATTTATGATATTACATTTTGGTGAACCTACACTATTTTACACCTTGTTAGTTTAGATATTCCCTCATATAATGTTAGATCTCACTTTATTCATATTTCCTAGGGTAAATTTTAGTGCATGATCCTTAATATAAAACCCTAAATCTATTTAGTCTTGATTTTTTTGATCTCAAGCCATAGGTCATTTCAATTTATAAAATTGTCAAATCCTAGTGTGGTTTACTTTTTTTAATATCGATACCAAGGATAAAAAGGGTCCCAGTCCCAATTCAACTTTTTTCAGGAGCCAAAACTAGTTCTGGAGCACATTAGGAGGTCCAACATCCAATAAAGATGTGAAATACAAGAGAAAGGAGTAATTCTATTATTTTTATAAAATCCTAATAAACCAGTAAGGATTCAAAAGAAAAAATTGGCACTCAAAGAAATTGAAATAGCTAATCAAAGAGCCAAGAAATATAAAACTTCAATAGAAAACAAAAAAACCACCCCTACACTAGTATTTAATTCCTCCATGTGCTACTTGTAATCATCTACCTCAACTAGACAACAATGATTCCATGGTCTATTGGGTGTCATCATTAGTAGAATTTTTAGCATTCACCTACAACCTTTATCTTTCTATCTTCCTTCCTCTTTTCCCTTTGAGATCAAAGTTGTGGGTCTTTAAAGTAATTTATGTCTGAGAAATAGACAAAACAACCCTGCTTACTAATACTTTTTCTTCTTCCTCCCAAAATTCTTCTTCCTCTTCTAAGATTTCCTATGTTATGGGACTATTCTTATTTGGAGAAAATTTGTCTAGGTCCTCTTTCCCATAATTCAAAACATTTGATGTCTTATTATACTTGTTTAAAGGAGGCTACCTTGACTCTAAAATGTCTTGATTCTTTGTATCCTTTGTAAACTCATTATTTTGTGGAGAATATTGAACCATTATAGTGGCTACTAAAGGTGTATCCTCAACTAATTTTAATTTTGTCGTCCCATACAAACTGTAAACTAGATCATGATTTAGGCATCCAATATTTCTAGCCCATTTTTGAATAATCAAAACTTGGGAACCATTAAAGTATTCTCTAAACAAGCAACCATCTCATGATCCAAATTATTACATTTGAAGCATCTAAACGAGAGATCTTCAAAGTTGAAAAATTGAGACCAAACTTCATGGGAAGAAGAGATTTTAACTAAATGAAATAGTGGTTTAAATAAATCCACCAATAAAAAAACTTTTGATGGGCTTCAAGGAATCATCAATTATGACAAAATATCCCAATTTACTCACCAACTGATTAAAAAGACTAGGATCTCACAAAGCTAAGTATAGATAATAAAACCTTGTCTATAAAGGGGCTTGCAACAATGTTTGATGAATTTTGATCAAAGAAAGGAGCCCATGTGCATAAAAAATCCCCCTAATTACCTACAAACCAAGGGCCATTTGAACACACATAATCTCTTTCATCTACTAACTAAAATTGAAGTAGAAAGAAACCATTAGATAACAAACATATGGTCAGAGGTTTCAATTCTATCCAAGAGCCTTCTACCCATTACTGAAGTGCCTCCCATAATGACTATTTCCAAATACATCTACTAATCAATAATTTTCTACCCTTTTCTAAATAAACCTACGATAGTTCATAATGTGAAATATATAGGATAGGTGAAGAATTAGAAAAAACTAAGAGGATATCACCAATATGATATATTTTTGGAACTAAAAATTGAGAATAATCTACTTGTGACACCTCCTTAAAACCTTCCTCCACTGCTATTTCTTTAGCTAGGAATATTTAAAGAAACCTAACTTATTAGAACTAAAATAGGGTCAGAACCTATATGAGCCTTGAGGATTGGTTATTTTTATAAATTTACATAGGTATGAAATGGATTAGGGATATTAATATAGGATAAAAAATAAAGCCTTTGAAATCATAGCTTTTCCTATTACTCATCTATCTTCTCTCTCTTTATAAGCGATAACACATATTACCAACCAAGGTTAACCACTATCTGTTTCTTCCTTAACACAAACTTTGAAATAAAAAAACCTATTTACCAGTGCTTAGAGGGACAAACCTCATGGTCAAGAGCTTGTGTTTTATGCCTACCCTTTCCCCTACCTTGCCTAGTAGTTGACCCCTATTATAACATATTGGTCCTGACCTCTACTCCTCCTTCCTTATCTTCTACCTCAACATCTCCATTTGGATCACTATGTATCTCAGTTTCTTCTCCTAGCATCCCCCTACCTTCCACCAAACTGGATCATTCTGCCTATGTTGATAATAACTCCTTGCCCTTTGACCTCGATCTCCCCTGCCTGCCATACTACATTCCCACTATCACTTCTGTCACCTCCTTCATCATGATTTTTTTATGTTTTATTTAACTTTATTTTTAATTTTATTTAAATTTTAATCTACATTTGAATCTTAATGGGGGTGGGATTGGATCTATAATGTTCATCGAGCGATCCTAGCTAAATTGCCCCACTATGATCTATGTGGAACACATGGAAAAGTTTAACCCCTAACTCAAGGTGTCCCCATGGATGATTCATAACTTAGGTGTGCATATAACCCTAAGAATCAATGCATCATAGGGTACTTATCAAGAATTAAACTCGAGACCTAGGCGATTAAAGTTGTTGATCCTATCCACTCGAGCTAACCCTTAGGACTGCATAGTGTTTTTCACTAATAGGAAAATATTTAGTAGAAAATATTTTAAAGTATGACCTCTAGTTTTTAAAAATATAATTCATCATATTGTTCTTTATTTAAATATAAATAAATTAAAATTTTAGGTATCTCGTATTAAATCACCCTGACATGATTTATTCAAAATTTAAAAAAGGATTACTTTGATTAAATGACATGCATTATTTAATCATAATCATATGTTATTTAAAACACACTCCATATCATTTGGTCCTTTTCAACATTAATTTTACATGCATGTTTAATATTATAGTTTATTGTTTCTATGAAACTCTAGCTTACATTTCAATTATGGGTCTTAATCACAAGGTACTTATAAACATTGTTAAATAATGGGAATTATCTATGACTTATATTCAACATAAAAATATATAAGGCTTGTGATTATCATTTTACATACTCACACTATCAAATAATATTATATTATTATAATACTTCTTCTGCACTGTGTGAGAATTTACTAATATATTCTTAATTTCCATTTCTAGATATAGTGAAATTCATATTCATATTTTAATGTGGTGCAAAAAAATTCAATATAATTAATTTTTTTATTATCAATTGTGATTATTTATACCTCTCATCTCTATGATAATTTATTCTACAACCTTCATATATCAAAGCTTGTAAAATTTTATTTATCATGTATAGGGCCTCATATAGTGAGGTACATAATTTGTATATTAAAATTCTTAACTTTTTATAATTTTTTAGTTATCCTTTGGTTTAGTTTATCATTTTTAATTGATCATCAACACCCTTAAAATTATGGTCCTTCCAAGATAAAATATATTTTTATTTGATATGTAGTCTACTCACAACCCCACCATCCATAACACATTTCCAATTTATAGTATTTATACTCAATTCCCACTACCTATTCTTTAAAATAAAATTTTTGAAAATGCATTTGGACCCTAAAACCTTTAACTTTGATATTCATCATTGCAAGTTAGAATTTATTTTTATAAATCTACTTGGCATTGACATTGGCATTATAGTGAGCTCTGCTAATAACATTGTTGGATCATGTTGGTTATTATTTTGTTTAATCAATTTAAATATTTCAATGTTATTTTTTTTGAGATTAAATCTATACTTAAAATTTTAAATAACATATTTCAATGTTATGTTGATCTATTTTTATTTAACTTTAACTGGTTGTGAGAGATGTCTAGTCTAGACTTTGTTTGTATAAATGGACTCTCATCAAAACATAATGTCATATTTAAGTAATGTTGATAGCCATGAGTAAGAAGGTTTGAATATAAAACATGAATGGGATAAACCTAATAATTTTTCAACATCTTGCGAAGATCAAGGGAATAATATTAAATAAGGCTATAATGAGGTGCATTATGGAGATGGTTATGTTGATTTAAGACATTTTTAAGGTAATGAGATTATCATTAACATAGTCTTAGAATATGTTGCTGAAAAAATACCATGAAAAAAATGGAAAAGAAATGTGTGTTAATGGTACATGTCAAAGAATATTCATATTAAATGGGTCTCAAAGTATCTATTCATTTAACTTATTTAGAATGAAGATACAAATGAACCTGCTAAATAATGTATTTCAAGATATACAGTTGGAAATATGGGATGGAAAATACATTACAATTAAAATTTGACACCATAGAAAAACTTGTTGGAAATATTTATGGAAAAAAATGTAAACAAAGAGGAAAATTAATGGTGAGATAGAAAATAAAATATTTATTTTTTCATTTCAAGTATTGAATCAAATATGATGAGTACATGAAACCTTAGGCAAATCTTACTATAAATGGGGGCACAATTTAAGCTCTTTTTATAAAGATAATGGAATTTAGTACCCAAATGTAAAAAATTACACAATTATGTGTCTTTCCACATTTCAAAAAAAGGTTTTCATATGACATTATTCAATTTATAAGAACTCGTATTTTATTTGAGTGAATTTTTTTGAGAAGACACATTGGTATATAAATATTATTTACTATTGTGATCAACATGCCCCTTCTACCATAAGAAAAGGGGAATATTTAGCCTCTTATGACTCATGAAGATTCTAAAAATAATCCCCAAAATCCATGTCTTGATCCTCTAGAGTCGGGCCCGATTAGAAATTTTGATTTTTAATGAAGCTTAACCCCTTCATTATTTTTGGAATAATTATTAAAAAGGATACCTTCTGATTAATGTTTCAATCCATATTTTTTCAAACTTTCCTCTTTTATAAATAAAGTTAGTACCTTTTGTGATTTTTGAATTGCATACTTAATTTTTTTGGAACTAACTCTTCTGATAAAGTCTATGTTAACATGACAAGTACTGCACTCTCAAAGTACCATAACATGTACTCTTAGAGTCCCACTAGTCACCTCCCACAGCTAATCCATGACAAGTAAGTAAAATTTTATTTATAATTTTTTTTTTAAATGACTTAATATTTTATGGACCCCATAAATCCCAAAGTACCATGATGTGTCATAGGGAATTATGATCCTAGGACCCCTTATCCAATCATAACTTTCCACTTGTCAACTTGTACTATAGATTCCTATGATATATCCTCTTAGAGCCCCATGATGTGTCAAAAAATCATACATCCCAAGATCTTGTGGGTCAATCATAGGATGCCACATGACATTCCATATTTATTAGGATGTTAGAGGAAGGTATGGCATGGGAGACATTATCCAATTAGTGTTGACCACATGTCAAACCTTACTCTTGGAGTCCTACTCTATGTATACAATTATATGATCCCATGGCCCTTTAACATATAAGAGATCACAATGTGACACTAATATATATCACATAATGTCATAAAATAGTATTTCATGGAGGTCATATCCTTTTAGTTCTTTCCACATGTACTTATAATACACTTAGATGTTTGTATACCGAGGGGGCACATGTTCAACACAACACTTCCATAGACATTATTGGGGTCCACCTCAATGCATAAATAACAATAAGAAGATCACATACACCCTTCAAATTTCAAAAAGGTAAAGTTAAGGTGCATGTTTAGCAAAATTTTGGTAAACAACAAGCTAAATTGGTGCCACTTGAATGGGTTGAAGGTTGACACATGTGCAGGTCACATCTCCATAAGATTTTTTAAATCCAAATTAAATATTTTTGAAGTAGATTAAAAGTAAGAAAGCTATATAATTTGAATAATTCAACCAAATCAAAATTAATACACATGCTAGTAAACTCCAATCACCATTACTGTGAGCTTAATTCAAAAAATCTAAAGTTCTTATCAAATTAGAATTCAAACTCTAGAGCTCATTCTATTATGTGATAGGGAGATATTGAGATATTGATCAAATGAGCTTGTAATCATTTCACAAAAATTCACTATGTCTTTATCATATGGTAGCATCATCTTTAATCATGAATCCTATGCAATAATTTAGAGATACAACCTTCATATATGGAATAGTTAGTTATAAGCATTATAATGAGATATTAAAGCTTGTGTATAAAATGTGTAATTTGAAATATGATGATGCTACTTAGGAAGATAATGAATCTTCTGATGACTTATTATCCATATGGATATTAAGATTCCATAATTTATTTGCTAAACTCGAGTTATTTACCTATGGGGACCTTTTCTAAAATTCGATCATCAATTCTACATGAATAAATGACTTTATCCAAACTAATAACAAAAAGTATAAAATAGATATAATTTTTGGGGCTGATTTTAAAGACTATTAACACCTTATAAACATAGAAACCCCTTATAATAAGGATGTTTATGTTGAATTCATGAAGACACATGATGTTTTATAAATCCTAAAATAATGGTTAGAGGATTAAACAAGGGGTGAATACAAAAGATATCAACTTCTACATAATTAAAATGATCATGAAAGGAATTATGGTTGATATGTTGTTACTCAACCAACTATGTAGATCAAGTGATATTGTACATGGAAATAATGTTTGGTTACCATTGTTTAGCATAATTATGGATAAAAAGATTATTATATCCATAAGAGGGATTATTGCTTTTAGTATGTCCTAATAGGTGATGGGGGTCATAAAAAAAGGAAATTTTATATAATGTCCTATCTTATGGATTCCTGATGTGCCACTATCCATTTTAATCACCCTTAATTCCCACCATGAACACCATCAAGTCACCCTATACATGTGGTCTACTCTAAATTTTAAATTAACCATTTAAAGGCCACATAGTAGACATATTCAACCACTTTTATCCACCTCTATATTTTATCATCAATGAGAAGAACATTCCTAGGTTTTATAAGGATATGAGAGATTCCATCATAGTTATTTGGGCCTATTGGTATTATCAAACCTTTAATGTGATTAAATTTGAATTAATTTGGGGTGATCCTTTCAAATTGACCTATTATGTACCTAGTAAATTAGTAGAGCAAGATATTTCCTATCCGTACATCAATGGTATGTTTGGTCACTAAAATAATAGGAGTAATTATTCCTACCCATACTTTACTCACATCGTTGGTCGCCATGAATACATGAATTTTACAAAAATTAAATCCATGGAAAATCACAATTTATTCTTCAGCTTGTAGTTTCATGATGCTAACCAATGGGACCCCGATGGGAATGTTCACAGGCACACGTAGTCATTGAGGCCAAGGTTAAATATCACTTATCAACATGATCCCTATGAATATGATAATTTCTATTTGAACCCAACTAATAACAATGAGGTAATTAAAAATTTAAATGTTATAAGGGTACTTCAGGGACAAAAATCTAGTAAGTAAATGTTGAAAGAGAGATCAAGAGATCCACTTCCATTAGATGACACCCCAAGGAGTGATAAGAGGAATAAAACTATAGTTTCTTAGGGGATAATTATTATGGATCTTCCATATTCATTAACTATCACTATTTCAACTTGATAATCATCTTAAGTAAGTCAACTATCTTTTGAACATGAAATTCATATTGTTAGTGAAATGAAGTCCCATCATAGTTACCTAGAGGATCAACTATCTATGTCACCATAGATAGTGACTCATAATTTTTACATGCCTACATCATAGAAAATTACTTCACCTATTAGGTCTTTTCATTTCTAATATTCCTTGGGATTTCGTATTATTTCTAGTATTCATATAGTTTCTAGTGTTCTAATTTTTGCTTTTGTAATCCTTATTTTCCAATTATTCCCAATAATTATCTAGTTCCTAATGCTTGAATTCATAACTCTAAAATATTTATCACTCTTGTAGTATCAAATACCCCATACCCATTATGTTCCATTTCCACTTCCATTGGAAATTCATTAAACTAAGGTGTGACAAAGGTTTACACTAGGCATGGCCTAGTGGCACAAGTTCCACAAAGCTTCTTGCTTCTAAGTAAAACCACACAATTAGTTATCCATTTTCCTAAGAATACTCCACACTTTATACCAATAGCCTTAAATCACTTGGGACTTAGTAAATTCACAAATTCATTGTTTCTATGTTATTTTCGCTTTCTACATTCAAGAGAAGAATAAGAAACGAAGAGATGGTCTAAGGCTTGTATGTACCTGGATGTAGTCGTGTGCACCGTTATCCAGATGTTGAAGGTACTCCTCTTTGGCTATGGAGGATGACACCTGCAAAGGAGAGAGACTAAGACAAAAAGGGCATTAGATGAGGAGATGGTGGGTTGCCAAGCGAAAGCTTGATCCCAGAAGTATGAAGACTTCCTTAAGGGATGTCAACCCACTGTTTGATAAAAGTAAAGTCTGATAAAAGGCAGAGTGATAAAATATTGAAATGATTAAAGACTGAAAAGGAAATGGAAGCAAAGGCTTACTTGAAAGATGCTATCGGCCTAGTCACAGTCACTGACGTCGGTGGTCCTACCAGCGTCGGTTGTTAAGGTATGCCAACGTCAGTTAGTCTGCCGACGTTAGTTAGTCTGCCGACATTGGTGGGGAAAGTGACTGGCGTCAGTCAGGGCAGTAGTTTGTGGATGAGGTCTGGTCAAGTTTTGGTCCGTGGATGGGTCTATAGACGGATCTGAGACAGAGTTTTGGGCTTGGTTGAATGGTATGGGGGTCTACGTCTGATAGTCTGGGTTTGGTTGGATGGTCTGTGGGTTTGTGCAGAGATACAAGGGAATCAAATGGATAGAATGTCAAATGGACAGAAGGGTAGAGGAGGCCAATAGGTAGATAGGGAAATAAGGATTTGGGTCTGGTCTGGTTAACAGTCTAGTCTGGAGAGATATTACTTGAAAGCAATAACTAAAAAGATAATAAAAACATAGAAAATATACATACCTGTGCCTACTAAAGGAGTGTTGTTGATTGGTGTGAAGACCCTGTTGCTGAAGAAGTTATTGAATGCAAAATCCCTATTGTTGCACCTAAGGGAGAGAGTGAGAGGCTTGGTTTGAAGATTGGCAGAGTAGCGGAGTAAAAGAACAGATTGATTCAGTCGGACGCAAAGATACCAAATTCTCATGAAGAGTCGAGATGAAGAGAGGGATAACGAATGTAGAAAGCTGTTAAGAAGTCTGTCGATGCCGACAATATCACCAAAGTTGGTCGACAGTTGATCAACATCGGTGGCTAGAAGGCAGGAAAAAGGCTAAAAATAGCCTTTCATCCATTTTCCCAACTGTCAGGTCAGCGAGTTCAAGGAAGAAACGGTCAAAGGGGATTAAAATGGATGAGAGGTTAAAGGGGAGAAGTTGGAATGGGAGTCTAGGTATTAATATTGGCCATGTGGGGAATAAAGGGAATCCAAGAAGGGTATCCAAGGGTGGTGAGGTGGCAAGGAGAGGGAATTATTAATTTGAAATAAGATAATTATTTAAAATTAACAAGACATAGGTTAGGAGTGGTTAAGTGGACCAAAGGGGACTAAGGGGGGAGAAAGGACCAAGGGGTAGACACGATTTCGGTGTCTACATTTGCCCCTTTTTGTCTTGTTGGTTGTTTTAGATGAACTGCAAGACAAAAATAGGAGGTGGTTGCCCCAAGTGTGAGATGATGTGGATTGCCCCGAAGTATGGATGAGGTATTCCCCCTCAAAGCGGGAGTCGAGGGAAGGGAACTTGATGTCAGGTGCCAATTTGACAAAAGGTGGATGAGAAAGATGAAGAGTGAGTGAAAACACTACAATAGTCATGATTACACGCATACCACTTCATAGGACAGATAGGTCAAATGGTCACAGTTCGAGGGTCGAGGAGTGCCAAAATTGAAATAACCAGGCCCCAGCATTAGTCATAGCTAATTGGGTTATTCAATCTAAGCTGTAGCTTCAAATGATCATTATGTTCTAGGTATCTCGGGCTCAAGAAGTACTCCCAGAAACATGAAAATGTCACAAGTAGTGGGGATCAATTGGCTTGCAATCCTATACTTGTGAGGGTCTAAAAATAGTCTGCGCACAATGTTGCTAACTAGTCGTGAGGTAGCATACATGTAAAAACAACCAAGGCAACGTGGCTTTGGAAGTGGTCAAGGTTGGAGGAGATAAGCATGATCTCCAATGGTCATTAGTAGAGGTGGATGGATGGATGAAAGGATGTGGCCGAGCTAACCTCAGAAGACGTTATGTGATCTGAGTGTTGCCTACATAACCCTTGTGTGAAGGGCCTCAGGCTAATGTAGTTCTCCCTAAAAGGGAGGAAGGGTCAAAGGGATGGAATTGGTCTTGGTCGAGGGAAAGGTCATGGTCAAAAGGAGGAAAGAAGGTTTGTCCATTAGAGAGATGAACAAACGAGGGTGGTCGAGCTAACCCCAGAAGATGTCGTGTCATCTGAGTGTTGCCTACATAGCCCCGGTCTTAGGGCCTCAGACCAATGTAGTTCTAACAGAGGGTCAAAGAGGTCGATAGGCTAGTTTGGTCATGTGTTGAAATGATGAGGAGAAGAAGATGTTACAGCCTTTTCCATATGGTGTATTCTGTAACATTGGTGATGTGGTCTTTCATCCCTAGCAATTTTCCATATTTGTGATGGATGTATGCTAAAAATGAATTGAGGTCTATTTATGCTTCAACAAGTATTGGTTTATGCTTAACATAAATTGTGTCAGGTCGATAGTTTCCATGTGTATTGGTGTCCATAGAAACTATGTGAAATGGACTAGGATGATGATGATGTCATGATGCCAAGTTGTTGGTCTGAAAATGTTGAGGTTGGTTTGGTTTGAATTGGTTGGGTAGAAAAAGGTTTGGTTGAATGTGACCAAAGTGTGAAAGATAAGTGAAAGGTGCGTTGCTCTTTCATTGACAAGGACCAAAATGAAAGCATAGATAGGGGTTGTTAGAACAAAAGCCCTGTTTATGCATTACGTCATTGACCATGGTTGATGTTTGAGAAGTAGTCAAATCACTTGATGTTAAGTGAGCTCGAAATCCCTTGAGTGGGTGATGTGATAGGAGAGGAGGGAGTAACCCATTTTGGCAGGAATAACCTTGCCCCTTTTATAGGTGACCCGAGAATGACTATAGGCATGTCCATGACTTGATAGTTTGTCAGTCTTTTTTTTTTTTTTTTGGTGCAGACTGATCAATGCGGGAAGTCTACTTTGAGATGTCATTTGCTTGGTGGTCATTTGCGAAGCTGATCAATGCGAGAAGCTTCTAAGAAAGATTGTTGTCTGTAGCAAGATTTAGTCATAACCATCCTTCGAGGGAGTGGTCTATATTTTGCTTTATATGTTTGATAATGACTTGGCCTAGCTATCCTTCAAGGGAGCAGTCTAGTAAATATAGCAATTGTGTAGCTGTCCTTCGAGGGAGCAGTCTACATTTAGAGTTTATGACCTTTTGATATGTTATTTTTGATATAATTATTGACTAAAGTTTAGCCATGGATGATCCTATAGAGGTTTAAGGGTTTCCTTTTATAAGGACAAGGCATTCATGATTGACAAAAAGGGTTGACTAGGACTTGTTTAAGGGAATAGGGTTAAAAGGAATAAGGATCAAGAAGACAGGGGTTGCTTAAGGGATGAGCTCAAGTAAAATGTTAAGTGATCAAGTACTCGACTAACATAATAATGGTCATGGATGCAAGGCATAAAAAAGGGCTCAGGTTCTGATAAGTCCCTGGGCCATGCTAGCACGTTAAGGTGAAAGGTCCGAGCCAATGTGGAGCAAACGTGTCTCGTTTACTTCTCTCCATATTGGTCACGATGATTGATGATGGTTTAAAGAATTGATAGGTGCTTAGTTGGTTTATGTTTGATGATTGAAGTTTGGTCGAGGTTTGGTTGATGATTAGACTATGTGTGGTTGAGGTTTGGTTGAGGTCATGGTCGATGTCATGGTCGATGTCATGGTCAAAGGCTTAGTTGAATGTTTGGTCGAGGGCTTGGTTGAATGTTTGGTCGAAGTCAAGATAAGGTTGAATTCCCCTAGTCACTTAGGGAGAATGTTGGATAGATTGATCAAGGTCGGTTGAGGCTTGGTGGTCAAATGGATTGTGTTGATGTCAAATAATGGGGTCAAGGTGGTAAAGGGACCATAGTCTGGCGTGGAGATCTCAATTTAGGTGATGAGGTTTGAGAATCATGGGTTGGTGTTAATGATTTGTCGAAGGGGAGGTCGAGAGGATCCTTGATGAAAAGGGTATCCTTTTTTTGGTATTGATGAATGATAGCTTTGAGAGTGCAACAATGCTTAGTGTCATGTCCCAGAGTGTGATGATAGTGGAAAAATTTAGAGTTGTCGAACCAAGATGGCCTTGATCCGAGAGTTGATGAGTGGGGCGGTGTTGAAGGTTTGCTGATAACATGGTCGAGAAGAAGGGTGCCATTCACCAAACATTGGCGAATAACGACCTTGAGGGCACAACAATGCTCAATGTCATGCCCAGGTGTGCGATGATACGCACAAATCTGAGTGTCGTTGAACCAGGGTGGTTTTGGTCTGAGAGATTGGTATGGTTTAAGAGGCAAGAGGTTGATGTGAGAGGATTGCAACAATTGCCGTAACAACAAGGCATAAGAACCTACTAACAGGTCTGGATGTTTTGTTGCAGTGAGGGTTGATGACTTTGGTTTGAGAGGCATAAGAGGTGTTGGTCAATGGTTTGGAGGAGATATATGTCTGATGGGTTGAGGAGATAATGGAGGTGACTTGCCTCTATGAAGTATGGGAGTCGGAAGTACTCCTATTAAAGTGGATGGATGCAGGCCCAAAATTGAAGGTAATGATGAAGGTGGGGGAGGAGTCCTCTGATGTGGTTTAGTGGCCTTCTTTGGTTTAGGTTGAGAGCCACTATTGTGTGAGGTGAGGTTAGATGTGGGGTGAACACTAAGAGGTTTAATCTCTTTTGGTAAGGTGGACACCTGTGTAGGTTTAGGCTCAGATGTGGATGGTTCTTCTCTCGATGGAGAAGGGATTGAAGATGTGGGCTCTTTAGGTGAAAAGAGTGCCAAAATAGTCATGGCTTTTGTGTGTGGTTGAGGAGTGAAAAAGGTATGATCATCTAGGGATGATAAGAAGGATGAAGGTGAGACAGCTGGTGTTGATGTGGTCAAAATGTCCTCCAATATGGGAGAGGTCAATGGAAGACTAATAAGAGAAGAAGATTCTTCTACCTGTGGAAGACAAATGGGAGAAGATGGCTCTTCTACCTATGAAAGACAAATGGGAGAAGATGGATCTTCTACCTGTGAAAGATAAATGGGAGAAGATGGCTCTTCTACCTGTGATGAAGGTTGGTCAGGGACAAGAGGCAAGATAGTGTTGACCGTGTGAATGTTATGGTCTTGGGGTCATTGATCATGGTTTGGACATTGTTTTGAGTAGGAGGATGGTTTGGGAATGGTTGTTTGAAAATGTCGATGTGTTGGTTGGGTGGGGCATTCGGGTTGTCCAAAACAAGATCTCCCTTGTTGATCATGTCTTGGACTATGTTTTTGAAGGTTCAGTAATTGTCGATGTCATGGCTGTGGATGCATGAAAGTGACAGAAGTTGGCCTCCCTATACCATGTAGGGATGGATTTTGAAGGGTCGAATTGAGGTGGCTAGATTGGAGGGAGATTGAGGACCCCCTGCTTGACAAGTTTTTCCAAAACGGAAGTGTATGATTCTCCAAGTGGAGTGTATGAACGCTGGATGTACCGTTGTTGGAATTGTTTGGTGATGCTTGGAGATGTAGAAGGTTGAGAGTAATTAGTTGTCATCGAGGATGGTGATCTAATGACCACAGTGTTGGCCACTCCTTTGGGTTTGGAGTTGGCAGAAGAAGAAGGTCTGGAAGAAGAAGGATCATTGGTTTTTGCATTGGTATTACATAATTTGACCTTATCCTCTTCAATGACACGGAGTTCGAGCTTTCGGGCCATGGTGAAAGCTTCATCGAAAGTGTAGAATGTTTGAATCCACAAGGTAGAAGAGATGTGCCTAGCACATGCTCGAGAAAAGAGCTTAATGAGCTCAGGTTGAGGCAAGGCAAAGGAGAGTTGGTTAATCAAGCCTCTCCAACAGGCGACAAAATTGACTATTGATTTATCGTCAAATTGCCTGATGGAGTAGAGGTCTGTGATTGAGACTTGTTTGGTGATGTTGATAGAAAAATGGTCGAGAAATAATTGGGCAAGTTGAATGAATGAAAAGATAGAATGTCTAGCAAGAGAGCTATACCAGTCAAGGGCAGGGCCAGAAAGGGACATAGGGAACATGCGTAAAAGTAATGCATCGTCATGGGCAATGAGGTAACAGGCATGTCTGAATGCTCGTAGATGTTGTTGCAGGTCTTCCTTACTCTAGAAGTGAGTAAATTTAGGAAGCTCCCACTGGTTGGGGTATGGTCAGATAGGGATGGAAGGATGGATGGGCTCATTACAAATTTTCTCATATGAGAGAGCATTGCGTGAACCAGAGATAGAGGTCTCGAGACTAGACATTTTATCCATCAACATTTTGATGATGTCTGCTGATAGATTGGTGGATGGGGTGCCCCTTAGGTTGTAGGGTGCTTGAAAGAGGATAGAGGAGGCATACGATGTAGTCAGTTGCGGTTGTAGGGTGCAACATATGGATGACTAGTCGCAGGGATAGATGTAGAGGCCAAGTGTGGTTGGGTTATGGAAGTAGAAGGTATAAGTTGACTGGATAATGCCAAAGGTAGTTGCATGATGGCATTGACAAAGGGTGAGGTAGACACTCTTGCATTTATGGGGGAAAGAGTGTGAGGGGTCAAGATAATCAAGTTCTGGTATGATGTAGAACTTGGTTGAATTGCGTGTGGTTGAGGGGGTAATGAAACCCTGATGGAGGTCAGTCTAAAAATAGATGGGGAGGCCAAAATTTGCATATTGGCCATGGTCAAGTTAACGGTTGAGGAAAAAGGCTGGGTCATAAAAGGTTGGGTAGCGAATGGTGTCGATGTCACTGTCGCTTCACCCGAAAGGTCTCGCGTTGGGTTTCTCACGAGATAGTTTTGGAGGGCTGTGACATTGAGGTCCAAGAATTTTTTGAAATCTTGGTCCCCTTTAGGGACGATGGGGGTCTGAGTTAGGGTCGGTCCTATAGGAGTTCTTTCAGTCTCTGAGTGGAACTCCATTATAGGATTGGTTAGGGACAAGGGAGCGTGGTCAAGAAGAGCCTTGGTTTGACTGTGCGTCAAAACCATTCAAGGCAAGAAGAGGGTCAGGTTCCAGAAATTGTGTTTTTTTAGTTTTAGAAACTTAGAATGAGGTTTTGGTAGAAAAAAGGGTCGGGTTTTAGGCTATTATTTTAGAAAAAAGGACAGTGATAGTGACCGACGTCGGTTGAAGAACTGATGTCGGTGAGAAAAGATGGCTGACGTCAGTGGTAAAACCGATGCCGGTGGAGGGATATGACCGACGTCGGTGGTAAAGCTGATGCCAGTGACTGTGGTTTCTAGAAACTTAGAAAACTTGAAGATTCTTGGAAAAAAGGAAGAAGAACGTCCTCACTAGCTCAAAAAACTAGATAGGAACAGAAAAACAGAGGTGGAGACAGACAGGCCCTAAGCATTAAATCCTAAGAATCAACTTTTAGAATACTGTGGCTTATGCCTTAAAGTGATGTTTGGGAGGTTGGCTGTTAGAAGGGTCCTAGAAGAGGTAGTCTATGGATGGTTTTAGGTTTTGTTTAGGTGCTCAAGAAGTCTGAGTTAGGTTCCGTACATGGCCTGGTGCTAAGGAGAAAGCTCCCCTCACTTCACGAGTCCAGTGATAAGCTAGTCTCACTTAGCCAAAATATACTTTCCTTAAAGATTAGACTCTGCCAGAGAACAGAGTGGGCTTTCCCCTTGGTGATGAAATCCAAGTAGGATCACCGGGACGGGTAAGGTATCCGTTGGGGGATGAAATCCCAGTTGGGCCTTGTCTCAGGTAAGTTTGATGTTTGATTTGGTGCAAGTGGTTTGGTTGTGTAACATTAATTGGACTACGATTAATTCAATATGCGGTTATTAATTACTAAGTGTGGACTAAGAAATGAAAGCAAGAAGAAATGGAATGCAATGTATTTTAAGCTCCAAGTCGAAATGTTAAGTTGGAATGAAAACAAGTTGAGAAAGGGTTGAAGAATATGATTTTTGACTAGTCTAGAAATGCAAGAAAAGAAAAGAAAAGTTCTTTTTATTCCTGCTTATGATGACGTTTAGCAGAGAAGAAAGAGGTGAAAAGGGAGGATCCTAATGCACCCTATATGAACGAAAAGAAAAGGAACCCAAGGAAGAACCTAAGCGTCCCACCGGGCGTGCCAAAATGTTTCTATGCTATTTTCGCTTTCTACATTCAAGAGAAGAATAAGAAACTAAAAGATGGTCTAAGGCTTGTATGTACCTGGATGTATTCGTGCACACCGTTATCCAGACGTTGAAGGTACTCCTCTTTGGCTATGGAGGATGGCACCTGCAAAGGAGAGAGACTAAGAAAAAAAGGGTGTTAGATGAGGAGATGGTGGGTTGCCAAGCGAAAGCTTGATCCCAGAAGTATGAAGACTTCCTTAAGGGATGTCAACCCACTATTTGATAAAAGTAAAGTCTGATAAAAGGCAGAGTGATAAAATACTAAAATGATTAAAGACTGAAAAGGAAATGGAAGCAAAGGCTTACCTAAAAGATGCTGTCGGCCTGGTCACAGTTGCCGACATCGGTGGTCCTACCAGCATCAGTTGTTAAGGTATGCCGACGTCGGTTAGTCTGTCAATGTCGGTGGGGAAAGTGACCAGCGTCGGTCAGGGCAGTAGTCTATGGATGAGGTCTGGTCGAGTTTTGGTCCATGGACGGGTCTATGGACGGATTTGAGATAGAGTTTTGGGCTTGGTTGAATGGTCTGGGAGTCTGGGTCTGAGAGTCTGGGTTTGGTTGGATGGTTTGTGGGTCTGTGCAAAGATACAGGGGAATCAAATGGACAGAATGTCAAATGGACAGAAGGGTAGAGGAGGCCAATAGGTAGATAGGGAAATAAGGATTTGGGTCTGGTCTGGTTAATAGTCTGGTCTGGGGAGATATTACTTGAAAGCAATAACTAAAAAGATAATAAAAACATAGACAATATACATATTTGTGCCTATTGAAGGAGTGCTATTGACTGGTGTGAAGACCCTATTGCTGATGAAGTTACTGAATGCATAATCCCTGCTGTTGCACCTGAGGGAGAGAGTGAGAGGCTTGGTTTGAAGATTGGTAGAGTAGGAGAGTAAAGGAATGGATTGATTCAGTCAGATGCAAAGATACCAGATTCTCATGAAGAGCCGAGACGAAGAGAGGGATAATGGACGTAGAAAGCCATTAAGAAGTTCGCCGACGCTGGCAATATCACCGACGTCGGTCGACAGTTGACCGATGTCGGTGGTTGGAAGGCAAGAAAAAGGCTAAAAATAGCCTTTCGTCCATTTTCCCAACTGTTGAGTCAGCGAGTTTGAGGAAGAAACGGTCAAAGGGGATTAAAATGGATGAGAGGTTAAAGGGGAGAAGTTGGAATGGGAGTCTAGGTATTAATATTGGCCATGTGGGGAATGAAGGGAATCCAAGAAGGGTATCCAAGGGTGGTGAGGTGGCAAGGAGAGGGAATTATTAATTTGAAATAAGATAATTATTTCAAATTAACAAGACATAGGTTATGAGTGGTTAAGTGGACCAAAGGGGACTAAGGGGGGAGAAAGGACCAAGGGGTAGACATGATTTCGGTGTCTACATTCATCTTTTATAAATAGTCCTTATGTTCCACCTCTTATAGCACAAATTCATTATATTGTTATTTGAATCCCTTAATATCTTGGTCCTACACAAAAAAATATCCTTATTATACTAAAATTTCATATATATTATGTCCCCCAAGATTATCTTTTAATATGATCACATCCTCTTTAAGGATGATAACCGATAGTCTAGGTGTCATTAGACCCTTAACCTATATGACATGATAAAATATGGGTTTAGATGACCCCTATGTAAATTCCTTTACCATATCCACATTCACCACTTCCCCAACTCTATCTTCCATCTTAATATAGGGCCTTTTTTACATGCATGCCTCCACTGTCAATTTCCATAGCTTCATCCTCAATTGTTACTACTTTGGGAGACTTTGGACTAGTGTAAATATGATACTAGATATTTGACTTACATGCTAAGAAGTTGCAATGGCCTAAAATTATATACCATGGGGACCCTTAAATATAATTAAATTTTGATAAGAAGACATTAATAATTAATAGGTTCATGAATCAAAAGTTTACACAAGTGGGGGACCCTATTATTTGGCAGATAAAGGTGGAGTTATTTTCCCTAACTAGCAAAAAGAGGAAAATAGGGGAAGAACACATTGCCGAAGACCCAATATCAGTAGTGAGGGCCTCTCATGACATGATAATAAAACTTATAGAAGAGTTAAAAGAGCATGCCAATACCTTAGAGTCATAATTAAGGAGAACCTTCCCTATCCACTTTGTGGATAAAGTAGAGAAGGCACTCTCCAAACCATTTCATTCCTTAAAATAAGTGATGGAAGCTCTAGAAAATGGGAATGTAATTTAACAAAAATCATTGGAATATCTAGAGTGGATTGTCAAGATGTACAATAATATTAAGGAGATGGTAGTTGTAATCATGAGGACTACACAAAGTGGATACAAAATAAGAGGCATTTACATGAATTATTGTCTTGCATATTTTTTTTACAATTAAAGCATGTATCAATGAAATATTTAATAAGACTAATAGTAAGGAACACGTAGCATTCATAGTTGGTGTTGTCTTTGAAATATACTATGGATTCCTAAATAGTGACATGGTGTATGACTTCCTCACTATCTCAAACTTGTTAAAATAAAATAATTTTAGAGATACAAACAAGGCTTGGGAAAATAACACTAATAATTTTGTGAAAATAAAAACTTTTCATATTATGAAAATTTGGCCAAAATTTAGGATTGTTATGTTCCTCATGAATAGGATATATGGATCTCCATTCATAACACATGTAGACTATGTTTGGGTACTATAGAGTAAATTTTTACTCTACGTTGCATTTAAATTTTTAGTTGATCACTACAATTGTGCTTCCTGCATACCTTGGTTGTGGTGGCAGATTTTTGAAACAGAGCGCGGGTTGTTATTTTGATTCATTTTCCATTAAGTATTGAAGTGCAGTGGACTCTACCAAGTGGCGTAGTCTGAGCATAGGTTCTCTTTCCCCCTTTCTATTTCCTTTGTTTCATTTTGCCTAAGTATTAAATTTGAGTAGAAGATGCCAAGTATCACTTCCTGAAACACGGAGTGGGCCAAATGGTGTCATCTGGTACACTTTTCATAACTTTCAGGAGGGCCACAGAATGTGCCATGTATCTAATAACAACTAAGTATAATGCACCATGTGTCGGTATCCACATCTCATATCAGCACCCACATTTCATCTATTTTTTGGTAAAGGTTTTCAACAAGCTAAGTAGTAGGAAGAAGCAAAAAGCACCAGATGGCAGCCATCGAAGGCCCTGAACTACCTATTTCAGAGGAAAGTGGAAGTCACCACGTGTTAGGCATCTGAGAGACTTTGGTTCAATGCCTAGGTTCAATGCTTTGGTTCAATGCCTGGGTTCAATGCTTTGGTTCAATGTTTTGGTTCAATACCTCGGTTAAAGTGTAAATGGCATGCAGTGTTGAACCGTTGAACCATTTTGGTTCATCAAGCAGTTCAAGGGAGTGCCCCAAAAATCCAAAGGGACTAGTACCTTTTTGAAAGGCAAAGAAGCATCATTTCATTTTGTTTAAGTGCTGAAGAGTAGCAAAAAGTGCCAAGTGTCACTTTGTGAGCACCTTTCTACTCCATTCCTGAAAGAAGTAGAAGATGCCACATACCCCTAGTAGGAGAAGTGAAATATGCCATGTATCTTCCTAAGAATAGTGGAGGCCACCACGTGTCAACTTCTAAGAGACCATCTTTGAGCTTCATCGCCGAATAAAGATTGTGGTGGGTCCTGGGTATTATTTCAAAGGACTGTGGAAGCGCCAAGTGTCACCAAGTAGAGATGGCCATGTGCATCCATTCTTTTTTTTAGTTACTTAGGCAAGGAATGCAGTGAGTTTATTTTGTTAAAATTGCTAAGAATCGAAGAAGTATATTGTGATAGGTGTTGAAGGCAGAGTATTCCTGAGCTGGATAAAGGGAAAGTAGAAAGAGCCATGTGTCTTTAATAAACCAGGCAGAAAGTACCAAGTGTCATTCTCCAGTGCCTTCTAGGTAATAAGGAGAGTTTTAGGAAATTGACTAAGTGTCCTCTTTCATTTCAATAGAACAAAGTGTTCCGTGTATCTATTGCTACAAAATGAGATGGAAGGAAAACTCAGTGGGAGTTATTTCTGGTAGATGGAATAGTTCACCAGGTTGATTTTCGGAGCCTACAAGCATTAAAAGGGCTATCTATTTATCCCCTATAAGTGGAGGCAGAATGGACAATTGAGCAGATAAGCAGGTGATTGAATGAGGAAATTCAAGCATGAAAGGAGGTACTAGTCATGAATCATCATGCCACAGTCAGAGCAGCCACCCTGTTCCAGCATGGCCCTTCTTGATAAGACCAGGATACATCTAAGGCATTGAATGTGTCAAATGCCACACTTTTATCTCTAAAATCTGAGGATATAAAGAGGAGTGGGGATTGGAGGAGAAGGGGGGAGGATTCTATAGAGTTTATATTTTCTAGAGTTTGTGACCAAGTAGTATCATTTGCTTTTGTCTCATTTTCTTGAGTTGTAAAGTTGATGTAATTGTGCATGTTTTTGTGCCTTTTATGTGGCTGAATGAATTAAGAAGATTGAAATCTATGCCTTTGTTGATATTATCTGTGTCATTTGCAAAAGTAGTCTAGACTATAGATTTTCTAGAGTTGTGATTAGGGATGTCATTTACTTTCATCTCATCTTCTTGAATAAATTTTTTTACATAACTGTACATGTTTCTGCACCTTTTATGTGATTGGAAGATTCTTATAAGAAGATTGAACCCTATGCCTTTGTTGACATTCTCTGTATCTCAACAAAAGAAGCCTCTATTATAAGCCTCTGTTTCTATTGTTTCAATCTTTTGCATTGATCATGCACTTGTTTTCTCTTAAATGTGAATGAATCCTACATATAGTTTCACTATGCTCAAGATTAGGATAAAATTACACTCAGGCGCATCGCCATAGTTAGGTTTCAATTCTTGCATTTGCATTTCTATTTAATTTCCTATCCCTTTCCCCCCACATTTGATACAAAATAAGAGATCAACTTCTCTAAAGTTTAGAGGTTGTTTCAAGCTACAATATCCCACAGCTTGAAACTTCCCATTGTTGTTGATTAGAATCAAGCACAATTTTAAGCATCAACAGTTTTTTGGCACGCCTGATGGGACCAATAATTTAAAGAGTTCAAGAATTTTTGGTGTGTTCTTTGGCCAACTAGCCTTTGGAGGTTTTTATTTTATCAACACCAACAGTGACTTTGAGTTAAATTAGACGATTAAGCAATCCTAGTAGTATCAAGAAATCACCGTTTGGTATGTATACTCATAGCTATAAGTCTTATTCTCCTTCATATATTTTAATCAAGATCAAGTTTCTCATGGAATCACATCAAGAAACAGGGATGTATATGGTCATGAGTCTCACCCTTCATAGGTCATATATGACCAGCCTCAACCCTATCATGAGCTATACCAGTCTTATGCCCAGTCTCCCCAATACGTCGCATCCCATGCTCAACCTAATCTCATTTCCACCTTCAAAAAAGCATTACTAGGATATAAAAAACATGTATTAGAGCTTGAAAATAGAAGGGGATGTGGCCAATAAATTCCTAATCATGTCATCCATAAAGTAAGGAATACAATAGATTTGATAAAAGTGAATGGGATCCCATTGAAAGAGCAAATTGACAAAGGCTTACATATGAGATGTTGGATGTATGTGGCTTAATTGCATTTTTAGAAGAGAAGCTAAGCATTCATGAGAGACAACCTTACCAATTCTATCAACCTGCACATTCACTGCCACAAGTTTCCTATCAGATATACACAACCCCTGCTCATGAGCCAAATCAAACTTGACAAGGTTATTTCCCAAGTAATGTCGAGTCTATGTTGGTAGTGAAGGAAGTGGAATCCAAACCCTCAATTTCCCCTCAAGTCCCTCTCACCATTCCTCAAGAAGCTTCTTTCTTTTCATCTCAGCCTTCATACACTCCCCACTTCTATGATGATTCCTATGAGCTCCAGGAAAGACTCTTTCAAGAAAATCCAGCTAAGCAAGTTGAGGAATTAGAGGCAAAGATGAGATTGCTTAGAGAAAGAGATAGATCTTTCAGACCTATGAGAAGAGCCTACGCCAAAAAATACCTCCTCTACCAATCCTTAGATCTCTCAACATGATGTGTAAATTCCAAGTTAGAAGAGGGAAAATCATGAACCAGCTAGGGATCTTGAAGAAGATAAAATTGATACCTCTTCCCAAGGGAAAATTTCTAGTCACAAGGTCATAAGTTGGAATCAAAAAATGGAATAATGGAGTAGAAAGGAGGAGGAATATGCTCAATTCATGGCTAGTCAAGAAGATTTCATGAGTGCAGATGAGGAGGAAATCACCATAGGTACCCCCTTTGATGAACAAGAGGACAAGTCACAAGATTTTGCCTTAACCTCTGATGAGGAAGAGATCATTTCTAACTTTTTTCTCACTTTGCAAGAAGATATGGAGGAGCATGGACACTTCCTTGATCAAGTCATTGGGACAGGTTACACTATTCTTCAAGGAGGACATGAAATGGCCAAATGTGAAGAAGACAACATTAAGACTCAACTAAGTATGCAGAGGGGATGCTAGCTTTCAAATTTATCCTTTCAAGAGGTTGAAGTCATCAAGGAGCATGATGATGTAATGGAACATGAAAATGAGGCAGAAGGAGATAAGCCAAAAGATGATGGATATCAAAAGACACAGAGTGGAGAACCAACATCCATCGATTTCTTGATGAGATACGACAGCATGAAGAACCAATATTTGATGGGCTTTCAAGAATAAGAAGGGCTTATGGATGTCAAAAGCATGTTTGACTCAGACTCACTCAAATGTAGGCAAATCTGTGTGGCCTACATAGAGGACATTTCACCAAAGATATACCCGTTTCAATCACTTGTATGGCAACATAAGCTGGCTTGTCATGAAGGAGACGTTAGAAATTTTGTTTTTGATCCCAGAGGGAAATAAAGATGCTTAATTAATGTAGTTAGGTAGTTTCCTATTCCCACATTATTTTTGATTTCTATTGTTATTTTCCCACTTTCCTTTTACATAAGTGTTTTAAACATAGAGTTGGTGGATTAGAAAGTTTTAAATTCTTAAAATTTGGCTGCATTGAATGCTTCCCAAATCTTTTGAAATCTCTAAGGTACCTTTTGCCGCAACTTGCATAGCATGCCCACCTCGCTGTCCCCAAGATTGAGTAGGATTTAATAATAGTCATCCAAATTTAATGCTATTTGAGACTTGATAGGTCCATAAATATCTCTTAGCAAGATTTAAAGTTCACAAGTTCTCAAGCATTCCTACACCTTCGAAAATATCTTGCTCCTTGTGATTTGTTAGCACCTAGTAAAATTTGCTTTAGCAAGAGTGTTTCTATCTTGCACAAGGTTCATACCAGGTATTACATAAAAGATATAGAGATGGCAGGAGCATCATATTCACAACAAGGAGCTGGGACATCTAGATCTCTTGATAGGTTGCTTGCTAATAAATCATATGCTTTAGCTCCTGCACAACCATTGAGAACCTATCTGAGAACCAGAATCTTGAGAGTTGGTCAAGCCAATGACCCATCAAAAGTACAAGATTATGTAGATGGAATCATGGACACAATCTTACAAAAGGCTAGTAGAAAGAGTCTTAGAGAAGGGGCACACCAGAGGAGTCTTCAAAGGGCCAGAGCAGGGCAATATGAGATGTTTGGCATGAGGATGTGGACCTCACAACTAGCTTAGTTCATTGTCCTAGCTGTGCATCCATGACCTAACTTGATTGAATTATGTGCAGACTTGCTCCATGCACCATCTTGCACCATTCAATAGGGTCCCTTCTTGGTGCAGATCACACCACAAGCTATCAGGGACATGCTAGCCATACATTATGATGAGACCGCTACATTCCCCACTATTGCTAAGATGAAAAGAATGTGGGTGAATGTCAACACTCAAACAAGGTTTTTGAGGACTGAGTTACAAATGGCCGATAGTGATACTATGGTACCCAAGCTCCATGCACCAAGAGCTCAATTCACACCAACTAGCCAAGATGCACTGTCAATGATGGCTATCATCTTTGGCATGAAGGATGACATGGCAGTGTATGCTGAATAAATGGCCATCCTTTTCAGGCTAAAGATAGTCGATAAGACGTAGGAGTATCGACTTGACTTCTCAAAGCACATCACCTTTTCAATAGTGGAATAGCTAACACAGTTTAGATCAAAAGGGGTGTTTAGGTATTCCTCTTATTTGTTCCATCTCATACTGTATCAGAACCTCAACCTTTTCACCCAACATATGAATCTGAACTTGTACGACCCAGGTTTTGACCCCCAAAGGACCATTCCTGTGTCTACATGGACACATGTTTTATCAAAAACTAGCGACTTGTATGATTTTTGGGAACTATTCATTACCCCTATTTTGTGTTGCCTTAGCCTTGAACCTGTCATAAACAAGTTATTTCCAAATATTTTGAACCTCCTAGTTAGTTGTCTAATCTTGTGTGACTTCTATTTTGGGTCCCACTACACGATCATAAGGGTTTATGGGTTTTGTGGGGAACTAGTGTTGCTACCAAAGACTTTAACTCTTAGGTTGGTATTCTTGGAAATCACCAGGAAGGTATTAGTAGTCAACAATGAGTATGGATCTGAGAAGAAGAAGAGAAAAATGTAAAATCTCTTGTGGATGGCAAGGAACATGAGTTTGGAAGCCAGAGATGCTGAGACTGTGCTGCTGAGAAAGCTGGCCTTCTTAGGATTCTTGCTAGTTGAAGACAAATGGGTTTATGACCCAAATAGTTTCATAGCTTTCTAGGTAAGGGCCAATAGGATTGGGGCCAGGATTGCACATGAAGGCTACCCTTTTTGGGAGACCAAAAAAAACCCAACAGAAGATGCTCCTGGTCTTTATGTTGAATTAACAGATTTTCCCCTACCATAGAATAGGCCATGGAACACCTTCTATGATAAGTAGAGGGATTATGATCCCAAATTTAGGATGACTTCTGGTTTGAGAAGGACATTTAAGAACAAAGATTGAGATATAGAGAAGATTGAAGCCTATTGGAAATATAGGCAGGAAATTTCTCAAACCACCCATACTTTCAGAAGCATGGATTCAGATGAAAGATGGGAGGAACTCTGGGATGAGTGTCATCCCTCTCTTGCATTGAGCCTAGAAATAAGCTAATTGCCGACACCTGGTACAGGGCAAGAAGCTAGAGTGGGACCAAGCCAACAACCACAGGCCTCAAAGCAAGCTATTGCTGTAGCCACTACATCAACCTAGGCCTAGCCTCTTAGCATCGTGAAACAACAAAGGAGCATGGTGCCTTCACCACCAAAATCTTCCCCATCATTGGAAGTGATTGAAATCCCCAGTTCTCCACAAGCACCACTGGCAACAACAGATGTGGAAGGGAAGATGATGCAACCAAAGTTAGAGACACCCAGGAAGAGAAAGAGGGTGCAGTTCCAAACAAATTCAGAGAGGAAGAGGAACCTTCATAGTGCCAATTGTAGAGCACTATAATTCACTCTCAAGTAAGTATTACTCCTCTTTCCTCTCAGTATTTTCCTTCCCCTATCAGTGTGATGCCTCCACCTAGCCAAATGACACCTCTTGCCACCGCTGCCATCCCTATTTAGCAATTCACCCCATCCTTCACACCTCAATCCCTAACATTTCCTCATTTCTCCCCCTTTATTCCCAAAAAGATGCCCCTTCAGCTTACCCATAGCCAACCACTGGCTATTTAATATGGCCTACCACAGGGATATCCTTTCATAGGAGGATACATTGCATCCCCTTCCACCTTCTAGACACAGGCCGATGCCACTAGGAAGGCAAGAGAAGCCTAGTTGGAGAAAAAGAGAACTAAAGATAATAAAGCATCAGCTGTCCCACACCTGTGATCACAATTTGACCCTATTCAATAGCAGTTGATGGTGACCCATTTGTCACCCAACATTGTCAAGTCGAGCGAGCAAATGTAACCAAAGGATTATACAATGAACATAGTGGCCATTGATATGTCCCTATTCAGGCCCCAAGATAGAGTTGAGTTGTTGACAGAATCCACTTCTGTAGTCACGAAATATTATTTGAAAACATCAAGAAGACTACAGAAGATGGAGGCTGATTTGGCCAAAAAAGGCAAACTATAGTAGTTTGGCCAAAGAAATCAGTAAGAAGGATACTAAAATAGCAAGTCTAAATAAATAATTGTAAGATATTGTTTCCCTTTAGACTCACCAAGCAATTCAGGCCCATAATGATTCATTAAAAGTAGAGCTAATGCATGCAAAGGATGCAATAACAACCCTTAGGTAGGAAAAAGTAGCATTGCAGGGAAGAGTCAAAGGACATTAGCTATAAGTCACTCAATTATAGTAGAAGCTGCTAGATGAACAAAACAAGTCTGCGGCTTTTCAAGCCCAGTTCTAAGTGGAGCAACAAAAAGTGACGTAACTAATGCTAGAGTTGGCTAATAGGGCAAAAGGTGTCAAAGTGATACAACTGGTAAAGGAGCTCTATGAATTAATGTGGAAAAGAATATCCTTAGAGATTACTCAGCTCAGGCCATCTCTCACCTTCCTACTCAATGCACAACAATTATGTGAGAAGGTGGAAGATTTAGTGAAGAACACTTTGGCTATAGTCTTTGACAGAGTCACAGACTCCCAAACTTTGTTGTAGAAGCTCTATGATGCAACAAATGTGACATTGGTAGCCAAAAGTATCACCGACAGAATGGTCACTGTGAAATGAGTCAATGAGGTGCTTAGTTGCAATGTCGCAGCCAACAGTTGCAAAGAGCTTCTCGAAGTCATGAAAGAAGGCATTGGCGAGATGAGGTAGCATATTGAAGATCTAGTGTAACTAGGTCTTTCTTCTCCATTTTTGGATGCCAACACGGTGCTAATGGTTGATCAAATTGAACCATTACTATTGGCCAAATAGAAGGATCAAACAATTTTCTAGGACTTGTGAGATGATTCCTCGGTATCGAAAGTCGAAGCTATTTTGGTTCCTGTTTCCTAGCTAGAATTCAAGTTAAAGGCTACAGTTAAAATTTTATAGAACTTTTCACACAAGGATATCATTCACCTTAATTTAGCCTTCACTGACTTACATAATAAGCAAGGTTTATCTAACCATGAATGGTCCATCTACTAGACAACACTTTTAAAGCTGTAAAATTTTGAAATTTTGACAGAATGGGAGTTATGTTTCTTTTTGAGTAGGCTCAAAAGTCCTGGGGGTCACCAATAATTGTAGAGTAAATTTTTACTCTATGTTTCATTTAAATTTTCAGTCGAGCACTACAATTTTTCTTCCCGCATACCTTGGTCATGGTGGCAGAGTTTTGAAATAGAGCATGGGTTATTATTTTGTTTCATTCTCTGTTAAGTATCGAAGTGCAGCAGAGGCTACCAAGTGGCATAGTCTGAGCATAGGTTCTCTTTCCCCCTTTTTTTTTCCTTCATTTCATTTTGCCTAAGTATTGAATTCAAGTGGAAGCTACCAAGTGTCACTTCTTGAAACACAGAGCCGGCCAATTGGCATCGTTTGGGACACTTTTCATAACTTTCAGGAGGGCCACAAAATGTGCCACATATCCAATAGTAGCTAAGCAAAATTCACCATGTGTCGGTATCCACATCTCATATCAACACCCATGTTTCATCTATTTTTTGGCAAAGGTTTTCAACAAGCTAAGTAGCAGGAAGAAGTGAAAAGTGCCAGATGGCAGCTATGGAAGGCCCTGAACTACCTATTTTAGAGGGAAGTGGAAGTCACCATGTGTCAGCATCCAAGAGACTTTGGTTCAATGCTTTGATTCAACACTTGGGTTCAATGCTTTGGTTCAACATTTTGGTTTGATACATTGGTTAAAGTGTAAATGGCGTGCAATGTTGAACCGTTGAACCATTGAACCATTTTAGTTCATCGAGCAGTTCAAGGGAGTGCCCCAAAAATCCAAAGGGACTAGTACCTTTTCAAAAGGTAGGGAATCATCATTTCATTTTGTTTAATTGCTGAAGAGTAGCAGAAAGTGCTAAGTGTCACTTTCTAAGCCCCTTTCTACTCCATTCCTAAAAGAAGTGAAAGACGCCACATACCCCTAGTAGGAAAAGCAGAAGATGCCACGTATCTTCCCAAGAATGGCAGAGGTTGCCAGGTGTCAAATTCTGAGAGACCATCATTGAGCTTCATTTTTAAATAAAGATTGTGGTGGGTCTCAGGTGTTATTTCAAAGGACTGTGGAAGCACCAAGTGTCACCAAGCAGAGATGGCCACGTGTATCCATTCTTTTTTTTAGTTGCTCGGGCAAGGAATGCAGTGAGTTTATTTTTTTAAAATTGCTAAGTATGGAAGAAGTGGATTGTGACAGGTGTTTAAGGTGGAGTGTTCTTGAGCCGGATAAAGGGAAAGCAGAAAGAGCTGCATGTCTTTGATAAACTAGGTAGAAAGTGCCAAGTCTGATTCTCTGGTGCTTTCTAAGCAATAAGGAGAGTTTCAAGAAATCTACTAAGTGTCCTCTTCCATTTCAATAGAATAGAGTGTTCCATGTATTTGTTGCCACAAAATGAGATGGAAGGAAAACTCAGTGGGAGTTATTTTTGGTAGATGGAATAGTTCATCAGGTAGATTTTTGGAGCCTACAAGCATTAAAAGGGCTATCTATTTATCCCCTATAAGTGGAGGCAACATGGACAGTTGAGTGGTTAGGCAGGTGTTTGAATGAGGAAATTCAAGTGTGAAAGGAGGTACTAGTCATGAATCACCATGCTGCAGTCAGAGCAGCCGCCCCGTTCCAGCATGGCCCTTCTTGATAAGACCAAGATACATCCAAGGCATTGAATGCACTGAATGCCACACTTTTATCTCTAAAATCTGAGGCTATAAAGAGGATTGGGGGATTGGAAGAGAAGGGGGGAGGATTCTATAGAGTTTAGATTTTCTAGAGTTTGTGACCAAGTAGTATCATTTGCTTTTGTCTCATTTTATTGAGTTGTAAAGTTGATGTAACTATGCATGTTTCTGTGCCTTTTATGTGGCTAAATGAATTAAGAAGACTGAAATCTATGCCTTTGTTGATATTATTTGTGTCATTTGCAAAAGTAGTCTAGACTATAGATTTTCTAGAGTTGTGATTAGGGATGTCATTTGTTTTCGTCTCGTCTTCTTGAATCAAAAGTTCTACATAAATGTACATGTTTCTATGCCTTTTATGTGATTGGAAGATTCTTACAAGAAGATTGAACCCTATTCCTTTGTTGACATTCTCTGTATCTCAGTAAAAGGAGCCTCCATTATAAGCCTCTATTTCTATTGTTTCAATCTTTTGCATTGATCATGCACTTGTTTGCTCTTAAATGTGAATGAATCCTACATATAGTTTCAATGTGCTCAAGATTAGGATAAATTACACTCAGGCACATCACCATAGTTAGGTTTCAATTCCTACATTTGTGTTTCTATTTAATTTCCTATCCCTTTTCCCCCCACATTTGATACAAAAGAAGAGACCAGCTTCTCTAAAATCTGGAAGTTGTTTCAAGCCGCAATATCCCACAGCTTGAAACTTCCCATTGTTGTTGATTAGAATCAAGTGCAATTTTAAGCATCAATAGGTACCTTTATTGTCAATGAAATTAGATGATAAAAAAGTCCATGTTATTAGGAAGGTCATTAGCTAGAATTTAAAACAATGAAGGATTCCAAAAAATAGACTAGATGGTCATTTTAGTATGATGTCTTATTTTTTAGATGTTATATGTGCTACAATCACCCCATTAGGGGAAGCTCAATGGAAACCCAAGATTTAAAATAGTAGAATTTGTGATGATTTTAATATATTTCACATTTCTTGATTTAGAGAGTGCATAAAAATAAATTTAGATATATTTTACCCTCTAGTGTATAAGGTAGTCAACGGTAAACCCATGCATAAATTGTCTGAGTAAATTAGAAGGTCATTAAAATCATTGGGTATTTATTGGTATTACCAAAATCATACTATTATTAGAGTGGAGGGAATATTAGCTATCCATTTTACCTTCTCAAGTGTGTTCCAGACAAGTTATCATAAAAAATATAGATTTTCATTTATCTAGGAGTGTGGATGATAATTGTAGAATAAAAAAGTTATGGATTTTAAACAAAACACCCTTAAGCATTAGCAATCAATAATGTAGATATTGGAGTCAAATCTTTGGAGCTTTAAAAAATGGGTCAAAATTCTTTATTAATTTAACATAATTCAAATACTAGGATCCATATGAGAGTATATCCCAACACCTAAATAATTATGGAGGAAGTGTAAATACGAAATATGTCCATGTTACTTATTCCCATGACTAAATTTTCATGGATAAATATGATGATTATAAATTATTTATCAAGATGCATTTAGCTAGGATGACTATGAAAATAGCCTAGAGGATTCAATATGATCCACATATTAAAAAAAGTGATGTGATTCATATAAGAGATCCTAAAGAAGAACCTATAGGGAATACTACTGAACAACTCACAAGTAAGATACTTATAATGGTTACACCTCTTAAATCTGCCCAACTACAATTTTATTCATTAGATATGGGTACCCCTTTTATTCCTCCAATTATAGTCACTTTTTTTCCTACAATTTAACCAACTTAACCACCTCCATTAACATAACCATTGGTAACAACTTAGGGTCCTTTAGTGTTTGCCTCAGTTGGAATTTATCCAAGTATTCAAACAATAAGGACACTTCATATTTATTTCAACCCTCTTACAATTTCAATGGATGATAGGATTTCTCCACTTATAAATACACCATTGGATTGAACAAAAGAGGAGGAATTTACTTAAGAATATTTAATGGATATAGGCATGTAGGAATAAAATTGTAATGAAAGAGGAAGGAGTTGATGAGAAATGTGATGTTTTTAGAAGAAACTTGTACATGTGAAATTTATAGCTTATGAGTATAGTTTTCTTTAGGACACACAACTAGAGATAATTAAGACACAAGAGCAAGAGGTTGTAGTATGCAAGATTATCAATCCATCTAACCCAACACATACTCTTCCAGAGGAAATATCAATCATTGGTGAAGTGGATAGTACATTTAAAACAACACCATCTAATAGATAAGTCATGTTTCATACCTACCCTATCTCATATTTTGATGCAATTTCTATTTCTCATGTTGTTATTTCAAACCATACAGTTTCATTGGAATATACAAGTAGTTATGTTTCTTTATTTAGTGATTCTAGTATTCCTATAATAACAAGTTATAATGTTACATGTGATTCATTGGATAGTGCTTCTACCACTCCCATATATGCCAATGTTTTCCATTCCCATATAATATTCAATGTGATTCATTGGTTAGTGATTCCATGACTATGATATATACTAATGTGTTCTTAAACACTATTGTAGTTCAAGTATCAAAAAACTTGCCCTGATCTATAATTACACATTTTTAGGATGTATTAGACCCATAAAGACATTTTATCATTGTTTCCAAGGAAGTAAGTTTTAAGGATTTAGTTTACCATTCATTATTTGACCCAATGCATAGTCATTCATCTACCCAATTAGGAATCCATATGCTCTTCATTTCTCAAATATAATCTTCTATTGTCAAAACTATTCAGGAGTCCCCCAATGTGCTTAATTACATTTTTCATACTCCATATAGGATTAAGATCTTTGGAGAGAAATTGGGTAACCCTCCATTTCATAAACCTTCATATACTCCTTCAACACTTACAAGACCACCATCAATAATTACATCCAATCATGTTTCATACTAAGAACATGTATCTAACTATGGGCTAGTCTTAGCCACACCATGGGTGTAATAGCTACAAACACATTAATTATCTAGGAAATACTTGGTGCTTGTTGAACCACCAAAACTTATTCTATAATTTGATGAGAATACTAACTAGATGAAAATAATTAGAAAGAGGAAAATGATTGGTGTTAATAAGGAGATTAAATTCAAAAGATAGGATGATATGTTTAGTTTAACAAAGAAAAGAAAGACTTAGTTTGATGAGTATGAATATTTTAAAGAGGATATTGAATTTTTAGTAGATGCCACATGTGAGGTATTTAAGAAAATGTTTCATGGTATCAAACATGTAAACCAAAAGCTACAATCTCAACTTAAAATAGAATCCCTAGATGATGTTTTATAATAAGTACAAAAATTTTCTTGCATGGTGTATGATTTAATATGCTCAATTCACAAATAATGGGTAGAGTCACATCCACATTGTATCAGGGTGTTAGAGTTCCATGAAGCTTTGAAAAAGTTGAATGCTAAGTTCTATTTCATAGCCAAAGTAGTAAGGTATAAATCATACCTAGAATTAAATTTATTGACACTCCCCAATATTAACTTAGTAAAATATTATGTTGAAAACACAAGAGATGGCCTTGTGGAGTGACACAAAATGATGAAAGACCTAATTAAGTAACTAAGTAGACAAAAATGTGAAGCTACAAATTTACTTATATATATATATATATATATATATATATATATATATATATATATATATATATATATATATATATATATATATATATATATATATATATATATATATATATATATATCCCCTATATATACATTGCATATGAGAAAATAGTCAACATGACATATTTTAATACTTTGTTTCAATCTTTTATCGATCA
The DNA here is from genome assembly GCA_037957365.1 of Torreya grandis. Lineage (NCBI taxonomy): Eukaryota > Viridiplantae > Streptophyta > Pinopsida > Cupressales > Taxaceae > Torreya > Torreya grandis. The sequence continues at coordinate 169,259 of JARHVA010006588.1, read as the reverse complement.
TTTTACAGAAAAATTTAAATATTTAGCCCATGAAAAAGAGGGTTTATTAATTGATCACATTTGCTAAGGAGAAAATTGATCAAGCACATGCACTAGAAAAATTATTTTATATTTTAATGGTTATTGATAATAGGTTAATGGAGAATATTCTTATCCTATTTAAAATTCCCATCATCAATTTTGAGGTGATTGAGTTAGAATTTACATTATTTTTTAATGCCTTTAAGAAGAACAAGGAGTAAGAAAAATTAACTAAAGGAGTTTCATAGGTTTAGACCAAAACAACTAAATATTCTTCTTTAACATAGGTAATGATTAGAACAACACATTCTACTATCTCCTCTACTATAGTTCCTTTACAAGTTTCCATAAGATTAACTCTAGTATCAACAATGGTTGTATCCCCAGTTACTACTTCAATTCAAATTTCATCTAAAGTCAGTGCTACATCATCAACCCCTATTTTGGGAACATCTAGTCCAAATTTATCAACTTGAGTTCAGTTCTATTTAGCTTTAGATAGCACTAACAATTTCACTTGGATGTCATGGTCTAATTTTTAAATTTTATTCTTATCACAAGTATTTTTATCTTAGTTTTGATATTAAGAAAGTTTTTGTAATTATAAAATTAAATTAAGAATAAAATTTATCTTTTAATCTTTGTACATGCAATATATTCTAAAGATGAGGTAATGCCCATCCATAATTATATATACAAGTTATCATGTATTGTAATGAGAGTAAATTTTGTCAATTAATGCAAGAAAAGAAATTTTTGAAGACCATTAAGTGAGTTTGTGTGAATGTGATTTTTCTTCAAAAATTTTGTGTTTCATTGAATAGTTTCCATTAAGTTGATAAATTTGTGTAGGTTGAGTGCATGTATTTTTTTAGAGATAAGATTGATCCTTTTTCAGTCTTATAAATTATTTGGTTATAGATCATATTTAAAAATTGTTAGTGACATAAGATATGCTTAGAAATATGGTACTAACAACATATTTTATTATGGTCATTGAATCTAACTACAACGATTTATTTATAAATCTCATTATGTTTATCTATGTCTGACACTTTTAGTTAATCCATAATAGACATTAATTTATAAAAAAACATTTAGTCTAATATAATAAGTGAACTTGTAATGTTTTAATATCCAATTAGATCATAGCCAACCTTATTTTATGCCTCACCCTTTCCTCCTTTTTACCTTTTTTTATATATTCACCTTATTTTATATCTACCCATCCACTTCAAGTATAATTCATACATCCTTCACATACAAACCATCCATAGTTCATAATAACTTTGGTCACTATTATCCCACCATGTGGTTATTTATATAATTGAGACCTAAAACTCATGCCTTAGATTTAACATTTCACCGATCCTAAAACATTATATACCTTCCTATAATAACCCTTGGTATGCATAAAACCCACATCAACAAGTTTTATTTATCACTAAAAGGAGGGCCCACAATCTCCTAGTGTTAATATTCACTCAAGTTGTGTATACTAGATCCACTAGTAAGGTTAACAAGGCCCAAATTTGATTATGATATACTATTATTACCACCTTTAAATTTTCATCAAAGACCTGGATCAAATAGAGGTATCATTAGGAGAGTTGTCACTTGGTGAAATTTACCAAGCCAAGGGAACTAACATCAATGTTTTACTATGGCCTAATTAGTTGGTTTAGTCATCACCATAGTTAGTGCTATCCATGATTTATTTAGGAATCAATAGAAGTGCTTTCCTTAATTCTCTCCTTTTAGGGGATGAAATACATAGGAACATATGAAGGATTTCAAATTTTATCTAAGTTTACTAGATTAAATTCATGAATATGTGGCATGTAGACTATTCTCATTTACCCTATAAGATGTTGCCTATGACTGACTCCTTAATCTTCCAAAATATTCACTTACATCATGAAACCAATGTCATGAAATATTTATAGCTCAATTTGGATAAATTACAAGTCCCATCATAATATACTTGCATTTTTATACAATGATAAAGTAACCCAATGAACCAAATAGATATTTCAATGTAATATTTCAAATATGTACTATTGTGTCGATATTGCATACATAAATTTTACCCCCTTAACCTTGAAATGTATAAAAACATCTTAGATTCTATGACTACAATATTCTTTTTCAGAGATCAAACTATTAATAATTTAACAAATACCTATGATGAATCCATCAATATTGATATAAAACTAAATCCTCAATTATAGGATTTCATAATACCTAACATCAATACAAAATTCCTAGCCTTGAATCCCATTCCAAATTCCAATAATAATGTCATGGACAACAATCAGAACTAGGTTTTGTCTTAGTTACCTCTATCTCATATATCACTAACCAAGATCTAACCTTTATAAGTTAGCCTACACTAGTTGTTAATTAGAAAAATCAAAATCAATCTTTCTTCCCAATTAATGCCTCTACCACATAGGGGACAACTTCTTATTCTACTAAAATATAATTGGATGCCATCTAATGCATGGTGCAAAAACTTATAAATTCATTTGTAAACATGAAAAAATGCTTGAGAAACATTGTATGGAATAATCAATAGTAATTTTACATTCTAGATATATAAGAGCCCATTCAACAGATTAGGGAATAATTCAAATCCTGAGCCTAACATATTACTTGAGATGAATATTTGTAAGGAATTGGATTTCATATAATTCTATATTGATTTTGAAATATTTCAAGAAGATATGGAAATATATGAGGTGGTCCCAAATTAATTTGATTCATCTACAATTGGTTCCACCATTACTTCAAGTACCATAATGGTATTTTAGACCTATGATTTCCCATTCCCTATTGAGGATGAGAATAAGCCAAAATACAACACAAATAAGGTTCATGATTTTTAGTAATTCAAAATAAATAACTATAATATGAGAAATAATAATTAATATCTATCACAACTTCCAAACATCCTAACAATAACATATTCACTCCTAATCCAAATCCTCATAAAAATCCACCTCCTCTTTGAAGACAATGATCAATAGTCAATAGTCTGATACTCACACACCAAGAGTGGATATACCATATTGGAGGACATGAATAAAATAAATGAAAATGTTACTTTACATGAGTTAACCTATAATTACAAGAGTAGAGATGAATTTTTTTTCTCAAGGATTTGAATAATAAGCCATCTACTAACAAATCAAAAGCTATGCACATGAAAATATGGTCATTTAAAAAGATAAACATGAGAGTCCCCACCTTTGTTAATAAATATTATAATCTTTAGAAATAATGTGGATAATTTTTTAGTTTAATCATGTGATTTTGATAACATAATGCTTACTAGAATATATAAAACACTATGGGTTTGACTCTAGATAAGTCCAAAAGAGAGGTATTACATCTTAGAAACAGTCTATCACTCCAAGTTAGTCAAGAGAATTTTTAAATATCCGCATGTGGCTTACCTCTAAACCATGTGTCTAATAGTATATAAACATCCTTATAATTGAAATTACTAGAGGCTTACAATTTACTCCTAAGTCGTGGCTATTGGTCAAAAACACTAAAGGGATATATGGTGACAAATATTTCACACATGTGACTACCTAGGAAAAGAGTATTTAATCAAATAATAATCTAACAAAGAACTAAAAATTGAAGCACATAATCACATAATAAAATTATCAAAAATTAAAGAATAAATTTTGACTTCATGCATATAGTGGGTGTGCAAACTTTCACAAATAAATCCTCAAGAACCATGAATGATGAATTTGAAGTTCCTTCATAGTTTTGGAACTTATATTTTGATGGTACTCTAGTCCAAAAAAGGATACTAGTGTTGGCATAACATTGAATAATCATTAATGTTAGGTAGTATGTTAATTCTTTTATATTAAAATATATCCATGTACTAACAGACCATGTAAAATATAAAGCCTTAATATTGGGGCTCTAATTTTCATTAAATCACAACATCAAACAACTATCTAATGCTTGGGAGACATAGAACAAGTTATCAACTATAGTCAAGAGTTGGTATCAATTCAAGCTATCATATACTAAATAATTATAAGTACATATAACTTGGAGATTTTATATAATAATTTTAATATCTTAAATATTATAATCAATCCCCAAAGATAAAAATCAAGTACCACTATTTCCCTAAATATCTTTGTAAAAAATTTGGCCCCATTATAGGATTAAAGATTATAGATTTTTTTAGAATTGGTGTCATGTCCTTATGTTTTTGATAATGCTAATAATTTTTAGGTATTTTATGAAGACCAAAAACTAATTTAGTTGATGGGTAATTATGGTGACTTCAAGTCTTAGATTATTGATGATAATGATTTTGACCAAATGAATATGGAAGAGAAATAAGATGATGTTATTGTCTAGTTAAAATAAAAAAGAAAACCTAAAGGGATGGTATCCCCAGAATTTGCCTTTGAAATGGGTCACCAAGTTTAAAACATAAACAATCTAATACCAATAAATGTAATTTTACTAAGGTAAATAGAGGAACAAATGAGCATCCACAAATAGCTAACCATAGACTAAGTTGTATAGAATAAGAGAGTCAAAGGATGGGGGGTTTATTTATAGAGTATAAAAATGTGATCACTTAGAATTATGAATACTTGTAAGCTTTTGATCATACAATTATCACACATATTATGCCACTTAAATAATATCATAAACCTTCCATGTAGAGATTAAGACTAGTCAATTTCATTCTAGACCTCCTTCATAAAATAGTCTAAAAATTGTTAGATGATAACATCATATTTCCTATTAGGCATTGTACTTAAGTAGCTAATCTAGTCTCGATATGAAAAAAACATGGTGAAATTTGACTATTTAGGATTTTATTAATCTTAATAAAGATTTATAAAAATATAATTATCTCTTGCCTTCCCTAGATAAAGTAATTCATATACTCAGTGGGTTATAAATGATATCTCTTTTAGATGGATTATCAAGCTAGAATCAGGGCTTTGTGGAGAATTATGACATAATGAAAACTGATTTCAATACCAAATGGGGAATGTTTACATATAAACTAAATCAATTTGGATTAATCAATGTAGGTGATACTTTCTAGTGTCACATGGATTTTGATTTTCAAAGACTAATTGGTAAGTGGATTATCATCTATATGGATGACATAACTGTATTTTCTAAGGATATAATAGATCATGTGGCCCACTTTTAGAGAGTATTTGACATATTCAAAAGGTATGGGATCTCTCTGAACCTGAAGAAGAGCATTTTCGGGGTCATGGAAGGTAAATTGTGGGGCCATGTTATCACCAAGGAAGGAATTTTAATTGTTTAAGAATGAGTTCAATCTATCTTAAAAATTACATATCCTAACAGAAAAAAGGAGCTTAAGTCCTTTGGCAAGATAAATTTTATTTGTAAATTTATTTTAGTATTTGTAGAAATTGTGAAACCATTGAATAAAATGTTGAAATAATATGCAAAATTAGAATGGATAAGTGAATCAAAAAGATAATTTTAAGAAATTAATAGTGTCATTAACCAAGTTCCATTTTTTATCAGTCCAGACTTCACTAAGGATTTATTTCTATACTCATTTGAATTAGATCATACTATATCAGTAATACTCATGTAAAAGGTAGATGACAATGAACATATTATTGTCTTTATAAGTACTAATCTAAAGGATGAAGAAATTAAGTATTATATGATGTAAAAATAATTAAGTATTATATGATGTAAAAATAAATCTATAATTTGGTCAAGTTGGTGAAAACATTCAAATATTATATTATGCACAACAAGACATACACCATTGTTCCATAGCTAGCAATCAAGCTTACACTCTAGAAAAATGATTTGGGTAAATAAGAGGAAAATGAATGGCCAAATTGTAATAATTTGACTTAGAAATTAGACCTACTAAAATGGTGTGAGGATAAATAATTATTTAACTAATGCGAGAAACTAATCCATGCATTTATATCGAGTAGAATAATTAGTTTCATGTAACTTGAGGTGATTTGTATGGACAAATTATTCACTACCTACTTATAAGCACATGCCCTCTTGAATTAAATAGAGAGTAAATACGAATACTTAGGATCAAATGAGCACCATATATGATCAATAAAGGAGTAATTTATCAAAATAAATATGAAGGGATATATATGTAAGATATGTCTCTAAAGAATAATTTTTAGACATTCTTGACAAATTTCACCAGAAGACTGGTAATCAACACCCTTCAAGTGATGCCAAATCTCAAAAAATTATGAGGATGAGATACTAGTAACCTATAATTTTAAAATATACTCATGACCATGTCAAAACATACCACCAATTTAAAATATTTTTAAAAAGAGAGGTACATATAAAAATACCTTTGTAAGTTGTAATTGAAAGACACCTTTTAACATAGTAGGATTTAGATTTCTTATGAGTTATTAAGCCCAATTTATAAGTTGGACATAAGTTTGTACTTGATAGATTATTTTACAAGATGGACTAAAGATATTAATATGAATAATTTCTAAGCATAAAATATGATTATATTATTTGAAGAGAACATTCCAACCAATTTTAGGACTTTAATTTCCTTAGTATGTGATAACAGTCCAACTTTCCAATCTCTAAAATTTATCGAATGGGCCTATGCCAATCAAATCACTATTAAATTATATTTAAACTATTACCCAAAAGGAAATGGAGTTATTAATCAACCAATAAAAATTTGATGGATACCATAAATAAATAAATAGAAATCAAACCAAGAGAATGACACCTTTTTTTTAACCATGTACCATGGATAAACAAAACCAGACACAATCATGATCTAAAAGCTTCACCTTTTCTATTATTATATAGACAACAACTAATTTTCCCCATTACTCTCAAGCTACCAACATATCAAATCATGAAAGATTATATGGGGGATGATGATAGAATTTAGTTTGGCTTTCTAGACATAATTCAAATTAAAGATACATGAATAGAATAATTACATTTTTAATAAGCATCAAGATACTTTCAAGAGATGGTTTGACAAAGATCGTATATCAAAGTTTTCATAATTTTAGATCTAGTCCTCTTATGGGAGTAAGCACATGAAAAGAAAGGACAACATGATAACCTACTCCATTATGGATTGGGCCATATCAAATATCTAAAATTTTGGGTCATAATGACTTTTATTTAAAATATATACAAGGTAATGACAATTTTCCTATCGATGAATAGTTTTTGAAACATTATTTCATGGCTAATCCAATTAAGAGTATCTCAGAATGATTGTGAGTTATGATTTAGTAGTAGGACTATATTAGATATCATGATTTATTTGATTAGATTTCATGTTTTCTTATATTAGATTATTTTCTTTCCTAGATTAGATTTCTTGATTTATAGATTAGAAATGAGACATGCCTATAATTTTCCAAAAATGCTCTTAGAGATTAGGTACTCATATTTAAGGATACTCATGGGTTTGTTCATAATGGATTTATGGTGCAGGAGCATCATTAAGATAATTATAAAGTGTGGTTTGATAAGTCAGTGGTTGATTAATTAGGTCCTAGATAGGCTTAGGATGTTTTGATTAAGTGTTTTAAGTCTTGTCTAGGCTTCACCTATAATTTCTAGATCAATTAAATGTCTTCCTAGTTTTCTTGCCAAAATGGGAAATTAAAAAAATGAAATTTGTTTTGAAGGGCTTAGTAGGTATTGGCATGTTTTAAGGGTCTTTATCCTTTAATAAAGGATCCTTAGTGTTTAATTACATTTAATTTCTTTTCAACCTTATCTTGGTTGTAAATTTCTTCAATATGTATTAAACCATGATAAGGTATGCAAAACATTGGATAAATGCCAAGATAAGCATGTTCTAAGATAATTCCATGGAGGTAGAGAGATTATTATGTATAGAACATAAGAACACAAAGTTTAGAACATCAATAAAGATATGATATATTTCTAACCAAGAGAATATGTCAAGAAATGCATTAAATAGAGACAAGAACTTAGTTAGAGGTTTGATAGTGAAATCTGTCTTGAGTTGCAGAGGTCTATAATTATGTTTTGAAGATACATGAATAAATATAGGAATTTATGGTGAGTTTTTTAAAATTAAAACTCTTTAAATGTGTAAGGTTTTATTTTGATTGTTCTTTACTCTCATTTCATTATTTTAACATGAATCTTAAGGTAATAAAGGTTTGTGAATAGAGTAATTCATGACATAGTCTGATAAAGTGATTTTTTTCTATATAATTTTATAAATATTAAGGATGAAAGTAACTTTTCTAAGTAGAATCATGTAGACAATACAATAAAATAAAAAATATTCTTTGATATCCCTTATAATCTATGTTTTTATGGAAAATAAGCTATTGGGTGTATATACTATGTATAAACCCTAAATCAAGGTTTTAGAAACTAAAAACCTTATAAAAGTAAAAAAACCATCCAAATAATACAAATATTGGAAGGAGGGTTTGTTAAAATGTCTTAAAGATAATGCAAGTGGTTTGAGGAGATTTGAGTATTTGCGGAGAAACTTGTTGAAGTTTCTATGACCATAGGTCTAAGAATTAGGCTACAACCCCTATATTATGTGTTCATAACTAGAAACCTGAATAAGATAAGGTTTTTTTATTTATTATTTATTAAAAACATGACAATTGGATTTGTGTAACTATTTGGGAGAATTAATATAGTAAGGTTTGATTGAAGGGTCCAATTGAGTGAAGTTGCATGTATGTTTATAAGGGCTATAAGAGTTTATGTGTGTGTTTCTTGTAAAACACACATAGGTAGGGTTTAAAATAATTTTTATGGGTTATAAAACACCTAATAATAAACAATAACATATAAAATCATAAATTAGTATCATATTTAGTGGAAAATATCTCATAAAAAAGGTATAGGCCTATTGGAAAAAGTTACAAGTCTAGTGATGAGTAAGACAGACCTAATTATAAGGAGACATAAAATCAAATAATAATTTAAAGTCACTAATAATATCATTTAAATAATAATTAATTAATATTTTAAGAAAACATTCTAGAGACAATGTGACAAAGTTAGTAAGGATCTAGAAAGGCTAGGTCTAGTAAAATTGTTTAATGTTGTTTATAATAATAAAAAAAGATAAAGGGAGAAAGTGATGTAATGAGATAAAAAGGATTGATGAGAAGGTAAAATAATTGTTACAATATCAAAATTTGTGAGTTTGTGTAAAATATCCATTATAGAATACTAGAATCTAGTCTATAAAGGATATAACCTAGTGTGTGAATAAGGTAGACCTAGAAGAGGCCTAATTACATTAGAATGGTATTAGAGAATATAATATATTTGGGACTAAGTGAAATAATTTTTTGGAATATATATCATTGAGTGGTAAAGATAAATGAAAAAAAATCCCATTTAAGCTTAAGAAATTCCAAGGTGAGATAAACTTGGACACAAAGTCAATAGACCAAGGTGAAAAAGACTTGAGTGAGGGTGAAATAAGAGTTAATAGGTGCCAAAAGACTAGGTGAAACCTAGGTTGAGGTAAAATAAGGTGAAATCAAGGTAAAATAGACTTGATAAGACATATTGGGGCCTGAGATAGAGAATAAAAGGTCCTTGAGAGAAAATATAGAAGACATTGAGAGATTGATAAGCATATTAAGTCTTAGAGAGAAGAGAAAAAGGATATTGAGAAACGAAATAGAGATAGCAAGATACATGGGTATAATAAAAGAGGGTTCCAAAAAAATAAATAAGATATAATGATGAGAAAGATGAAAATTCAAAATTAGATAAATGAATTGAAATAAAAGATGGCAATGGTGAAGTTCATAATGGAGGGAAAAAATAAGAAGAGAACCAAAGATTTGGTAAATAGATAAGAAAGAGAGTAAAATGGCCTATAGTTCTAATTATGGAAAGAGTAAAGAGTGTAAAATAGTCTATAGTGCTACTTATGGAAAGAATAAAGAGAGACTACCATATAAACAAGAGAGGAAGAAATGAAAAAAACATAATATAGAAAAGAAGCCTGATAAATAGTCCCTGGAAGAAGATCAAAAGGTTTTTATTTGTGAACCATAGGAAGGATCTATATTGGGTGAAGAAAAAATGGATGAAATACAAAATAAGAGTCTCATATAAAACCTAAGGAGCTTAGTCCAACATTAATAATGAATACCAACCTTAGAATAATCAAGAAGGTCAAATGAGCCTCTGTTTTTGAAACTAACTACTTATATGAATGTGTGATTGAAAGTGAAAATAATGTGGGTGAAAAATCACAAGAAGTTGTCATAAAATAAAAAGAGGTATAATTATTTATTAAAGGTATAAGTGAGAGAATTTACATAAATGTCATTCGGGGCCATGGACCTCAATTAGAAGAAGACAAAAAAAAGGAGAATCTCAAAATTTATCAAAATAAAGAGGATAACTGTCAAGAATTAAGCCTTATAACAAGTTCAATGGAGATCAAAATCAAATTAAAATATGGAGAGAGAAATATTTCAAAGGAAAATATTATATTTCCCATAGAAACACATCATTAATACGGATTTGTAAGTCATGAAAGGGTAGACAAATAGAAACAAGCAATGAATTACATGCAATGAGATAATCATGTTGGTGATAACAAGAGTAGTCCAATATATTAGTCCCTTAGACTTAAAATGGAGAAATAAATCATGGTTACATGTGGAATCAATGTAAAAGACAAGATATGTATAAGAACATGCAATAAGATTAAAAAAAAAGTATGGGTATCCAAGAGTCCAAGAGAAGTGAAGATTGAAATTAGAGTTGCAATAGATGAAGATTATTGCATTCAACAATAAATCCAAGAGAATGAAAAAGAAAAGCTGAAAAATTTTAGTCCAAAATCAAAGATAAAGGATATAAAATGAATGGTTGAATAAACTATGAATGAGAATAAATCATCGCAGTAGTAAAAAACAAGGAATCATAATGAAGTCAATGGTGAAGAGTCTAGAGAGATGGAATAAATATCAAGGCAATCTTGTGAATAAATTGATAAAAACATGGAAGAGAGAGAGAAGATATGAAAGATCAAGAGATCCTTGAAGAGAACATTGAGTCTCCTAAATGCAAATTGATTTTTCCTAAGAATGTTGTTTGTGCAAATATGGAGGTCCAAACATAAGAATCATACTATGACCACTTAGAAAAGATAAGGGATGAAGTATACAAGTTCATGATAGAGTAAGGAAAGGAGGAGAAAATTAAAAATCCTCATGAAGAATATAATTTTGAGAATAAAATAAGCTTTATGAAGAAAAATATCATCCCATATACAGGGAAAGGAAACAAGTTTAGGTCAGTAATGGATGAGAAATCAAGTTACATAGATAATGAACTACAATAAAAGAAGCTACAAGAAGTAAAGCCAAGAAGATAAAGGAATGGTGATTTCCTTCATTGGTTGGCATTAATATTTTGTATATTTTCATGGTGTTATTCACTATTACAAGTTCATGAATATCACATGGAAAAAATTTCTCAAGGAATAAATCAATATGGAGTATGAGTATGCCTTAACAAGGTTAATAGGAAGAGGTTATGAAGAAAGAGCATAGATAATACTTGAGCACAAAAATGTAATGGAAGATTTTAATAAAGGGGAAATAGAGGTGTCATCAATGGAGGATAAAGAAGATAAATATACACTAAATATTGTGAACCTAATTAAGATAGAAGGTGAAATACTAAGACAACTAGTCAAAACAACATAAGAATAGATTAGAAAAAGGATCAACAAGCAAGCAAGAGAGTGTGTGAATGATAAAAGAATATGCATAAGCAATGGAGTAGAAAAATAAAGAAAAGAATACAAGAAGAATTTGAATACAATAAAAAATCTCCATTTGAGTTAGATCTCAATTTTTTCCCACTTGGGGAGTATGATGCAGGAGCATCATTAAGATAAATGTAAAGTGTGGTTTGATAAGTCAATGGTTGATAAATGTATAATGTAAGAGAAAGGCCAAGATAAACATGATCTAAGATAATTTTAAGGATGTTGAAAGATTATTTTTTGTATAATAGAATAATACCAATTTTAGAACATTAGTTAAGAACTAATAGACTTCAAACCAAGAGAATATGAGGTAAAAAATGCATAAAAAGGAGATAAGAACTCAGTTAGAGGTTTGATAGTGAAGTTTGTATTGAGTTTTAAAGTTTTGTAAGTTTTGAAGATACATGAATAAATACAAGAATTTGAATTATTTTTTCTTGAGATTCATATTATTTTAATGTGTAATATCTTGTTTTGAGTTTTATATACTCTTATTTCATGCTTTTAAGATGGTTATAAAGGTGATAGAGGTTGGCATATAGGGTAATTCATGACATGGCTTGATAAAGGGAAAGTTTTATACATAATTTTAGAAGTGTTAAGGATTAAATTAACTTGTGTAAGTAAGAGAAACATGTATAAAACACAAACTAATTAAAAAAATTGATATTCCTTATAATCTATGTTTTCATTGGAAATAAGCTCTCATGTCTGTATATTATGCAGAAACCCTAAATCAAGGTTTTATAAAATAAAAAACTTATAAAAATAAAATGAACCATAAAAATCATATAAAAAGTATAATGAGGATGTGTTATATTTTCTTAAAGGTAATGAAATTGGTTTGAGGAGATTTGACTATCTTTCGAGAATTATTGAAGTTTATGTGACTTTAGGTCTAAGAATTAGGCTAAAACCCCTATATTATGTGTTCATAAATAGAAACCCAAATAAGATTAGGTTATTGAATTTATTATTAAGTGATACCATGAAAATATGAGCTATGAAACTATTTATGAGCATTAATATCCTAAATTTTGAGTGAAAGGTCTAATTGGGTGAAGTTACAGGCTTATTTATAAGGGCTAGAAGAGTTTATGTGTGTGTTTATTATAAAAAAATCATATGTAGAATTTGAAATCATTTTGATGGGTTAAAAAACCCCAAGAATATCTAAAAAACTATCAAATCATATTGGGTTATTATATTTAATGGTAAAGGTCACATAAAAAGGTACATGCCTATTGGAAAAAGTTGCAAGTCTAGTGGTGAGTAAGATAGACCTAATTATAAGGACACCTAGAACAAAATGAAAATTAAAAGGTAATAATAATATTTTTGAAATCCTAATGATTTAATATATTAAAAAAATAGTCTATAGATAGTGTGATAGAGCTATTAGGATCTATAAAATCTAGGCCTAGTAAGATTATTTAATGTTGTTTACAATAATCAAACAAGATAGTGATGTAATGAGATAAAAATAATTGATGAGAAGGTAAAAACCTTGTTAAAATATCAAAAGGTATGAGTTTGTGTAAAATGTCCAATATAGAAGACTATAAAATCTAGTCTAAAAAGGATATAAGGCTAATGTGTGAACAAGGTAGACCTAGTTGAGTAGACCTAGAAAAGGCTTACTTACATTAATTTGAGTATTAAAATTAAGGTATGTTTCATGATTGAATGAAGAGTTTTATCTAAATTGAATAATTTTTTCAAACCATTATAAGTTGATCTGACATTTTCATGAAAATTTTAGAAAGACTTCTCATTATAAAAGATTAATTACCTGTTTACATATTTAATACTTGTTTTAGAGTTAATGAATATTAAGAAAGAAAAATACATGAATGAAATGTCTAATTTAATATGAAGTTTCTTATTGTAAACCTAGACAGTGGTAATTCCCAACCATTCTATTAATAAAAGTTCAAAAAAAAATTAAGAAAGATGGGTGATTCAAGTTATCTCTATCATAGATTTAGACACTTGGATGAAAGTAGATATTTTATTAGAGTGGAATTAGAGGTATCTCTACCATGGATATAGATACTTGACTAGTAGCAAAACAATGCCTAGCTTACCATATTTTAGTGCTTGAAAGATAACTATTTTTACAAGATAAGTGTTGTCACTTGGATTTTTACCCGTTGAGGAGATATTTCAAATCTCTTCATCCAAGTGACACAATTGAAACACCTCTAGGCTTGTGGGTAGCCTAAGGATGAGGTGAATCTCTAGGTAGGGTTAGCTCCCTTGGTGTACCACTTTGGATCACTAATAAACCTAAAAAAAAAAATTGGGGGGAAGGGAGAGAGAAAACTAAAAGAAAACTATCCTAAGGAAGGTGATACACCAAATTTATTGATTAATTCCAACCAAATATATGTTACACATGAGAACAAAGGACTAACCAAATATACACTTATCCAATCTACATCTTCTCACATCAATGTTACATTATGAGGTTATAGATGAATGTTTAGGATAGGAGGACTAGACAAGAGGCCTTTAATGGAACTAGTGAATATACTAACTAAATCAACCTTAACACTTCCTATAACACTTCATATTCCCTACAATAAGAAGCTTTCCAACTGTAAATAGATGATCGAATGAAATAATCATGCTAAGGAAACAAGAGTTATCACTTTAAAAAAATAAAAAATTCCAAATGAACACACTAATAATAGCCATGGAAGAGGTAAAAATTAGTAGTCTTATTGATAAAATGGTATGAAAATGAGTAGGGATTTTCCATACTCAGGTGGAGCATAAGTTACAATGGCCAAAATGGCTAGTTCTTATAAAACTTGAGAGAGAGAGGAGAAGAGGGAAGTAAAAGGGTCACAAGAACACTTGTAAAGCTGAGAAAATTAGTTATTTATAAATTATAAGAGGATGTGGGGAAAAACATGCAAGGTAAAAATCAACAAGTGGTTCTCCAAGTCATGAAACTCTTGCAAAGTAGCATTAAAAGTTCTCATTCTGGCTCAAAAAATTGCCTTCATAATTTAGACCTATTTGAATGTACCAAAATTGATTAGGGATAGTTATGATGATTGGAATTAAGGGGAAGGAGTTAATACATTCCTCTCCATTTATTGGTTGTAGGCTTGGTCATTTAGAATCATTTAGGAATGAGCCATCATCATTTACAGTCCAAAAAACTCTTCTTTCATGCACCCTGCATGCTTAGCCTCCAAAAAGGCCTTATTTTTCCATGAAAATATATGAGAGGGAGTGGATAAAACCTATAAATACTGTACATGGACTTATATGAATTAGAAACACCTTAAAATAATCTCAATCGAAGTTTTCCATCCTTCTCACTAGCTTGGTCACTATGCTAGTTTTGACTAGTTGAGATGAAGCAGCTAGTTTAGTAATTTAGGAGTTATTCAAAGGAATTAAATTGACATAGGTAGTTATATTAAGTCTAAATATTCCATCCCATGTGATTTTAATCTCTTTAAACCTCCAATAACCTGTATAATGCATAAAACTATAAAAAAAGTTTGTTTTTCACTCCATCAATATAGTTCTATACAACTAATCATGGTGGGGAATATACTGAGAGAGTTTTATATAACCTATAATCATCATTATAGTCAAAATATTCCATTAGAGTATCTTACCATCCTAATTTTCTCCATCAGGTCTTGAGTGAGCGTTTGTAAAGGTTTTAGGTAGTTTTTGTCCTTAAGCTTTGTTCATAAATCTCTAACATCAGAATCTCAAAATAATTCCAAAAAATAAAATTTAAATACCTTCATCATCCTTTAACTCCTTATATTACCATGCATAACTTCAAGGGAGATGTGAGCATCCAAAACTATCTTGCTGAGCTTGATTCCTCATTTCAATAGGCCTAATGTTGTCCCTGAGCCTAAAAAGGGATTATTGATCATTTATCTATAATTTATAAGATTAAAAACACTTATAATGACCTTATTAACATGACCAAATGCATTATAATGCTCTGCCAAGGTTGGAAATGAAGCTGGCCCCTCATTTGGATTCTAGGCCTAAACATACCTCATAAACCTGACTACAACTTTAAGAATGTAGGATACCTTGATTAGTTAAATAATTTTTTGTATGTTATACAATATTTCCATATATTTTTTACAACTCTCCACACTTTCCTATGAAGCTATTTTAGCTTTTGATTCATGCTTTCTCACTCATCTTCTCCAAAATGTAGGTTTTATGCATAAGAGAGTGCCCTCTATCTGAGACAAAATAGAGGGAACTCACTTATTTTTATCAGACCAAATAAAAGTTTAATAGGATTATTAAAGTTTTGAATATTTCCTACACAAAAATTCAGATCTTTATCTAATGGTTAAATCTTCTAAAAACACTAAAAACCAAAGCAGACCTATCAAGCGAAGACTATGTGCAGGGGTTAAGGAGTGGGCTATGAGGGATTGTCTTGAGATATTTTATATATTTGTGTCCATTTTAAATATATTATATATAAATTATACATAAATTTTCAACTAATTATCATTCCATTTATCTTTTCAACTCCTAAAAACTTAAGACAAGTTGTATGTAGGCAGACTATGCAGGATTTCAAGATATGGACTATATGTTATAGGTTTAGAGTACCTTATTTTATTGTTTTCCATGTTATGGGGACATATTTTGATAATTTATATCATTATTAATGTGTCTTATATCTTTTAATAACTTCAAATCTTCACATACCTGTTCCCCTAACTTGAACTCTCAAGACTGTGTATACAAACCCTGACTATGTTTCCTCTTTTCCCCTCTCAAGAATGACCCCTGTAGGTTTATTAAATGATTTGACTTTATATATAGTATTTAAAGGCCTTAATAAAGTAATAAAGTATTATTTTAAGTTTTTTACACCCATTTTAAATGAGCTTTGTGTTATATCCTCCTCAAGAAATTCAACCCTTTGCCCTCTGTCCCTCACAGTCAACTATAGTTGACTATGTAAGGCCCTGTAGGTAGATTTAATCCTTGGAAATTGAGTTCACATTAAATTATAATAGTTTTAGGAATTTATATCATCCTATACTAGCCCAAAATGATATCTCCATACCCTGATCCTTTCCATGGATGTTATAGAAGTTAAGGCCTATTATAGGTGGATGTCTATAAAGGCAGGGATAGTTATAAGTGGGTATGGGCTTGAAAGATCATTATTTTTGTTTCTTAAGATACTTCAAACCTTTGATAAATTTTCCAATCACATTTTAAAACCATGAAAATAATAAAAAACTCATGTATTCAAGAAAGGAAACACTTCTCAAAATTAAACTCCATGTTGGTTGTTGGTGCACCTTTTTAAGCTATTTATATGGACTATCTAATATGTAAGTCTATTTTAGACTTGAAACCATGCCTAAAAAAAATATACTTTAATTTTAATGTGTTGTATTTTTCTCAAATTTCCATTCAAAACATGACATATTCTTTTTTTTCTCGTTAAGGCATCAATGATCACTCAAAAGATTCAAACCTATAAAGGTTAATGAAGGAGTTTAGTGCATAAATTAACAACTTTAGCCCTTTTAAAAACTATCTTCCCCTAGTCATCTACCCCTAAAAATTTGTGTAGTCCTTTTCCTTAGTAGAGGATTAAATAAAAAAACATTTTTATGCATAAAAGGTCTCTATATACCTGTTATATGATATTTGCAAAAGGCCTAGGTGATCTATTTTTCCATTTTAGGGAAAAAGTCTCTAAACCTATAGACATTATCTTTGGAAATGATTCTCAACTCCAACTACCAGCCTATCTTCTAAAAAAAGTCTGAATTGATCTCTATATCACATCAAGACTTCAAGGAAAGGTTTCTCCACATGTTTCAACCTCTCTATATGGCTCTTACTCTCTATTAAGGCCACTTGCAGGTGGACAAAATCATGCATACAGGTAGTGAATGGTAATATGGATAGTGTGCATTATAATTGGACTTTAATGGGTTATATATCCATATTAAAATATTAAAATTAATTATTCACATGAAAAATATATTTAAACCACCACTAAGTCTCTTTTTCTAGCATGAAGTTGTCTGAAGAGGCTCCTGTACATGAATATAGTAGCAGAAAGTTGTGAATGACTATGTTGACTGGCTGCCATAGTCCCTTCCTATGCAAAATGGAGGTTATTATTTTATGATATTGATATGAATATATGTTGAATTTCATGAGATATCTATAAAAATTCCATGAATTATGTTAAACAGGTCCACACACATGATTCCATATGACTGTAAGTAAGAACGGGCAATAAGTTGATCGAGTATGACAATGGACTACGAATTCCTTCCAAACATGATGTATTGAGATAAAAAATGAATTTAGGTGATAAATATGGAATTTATACATGGTGATGAGACTATATACATACTATTAACCATTATAAAAGCATGGGAGTTCTAAAAATGGTTAAAAAATGCTTTTTATCCCAAATGAGTCTAATCTACCAACTTGAGCTAATTTTCTAACCAAAATACCATGAAACCTGAAATAAATTTGGAGGTAATATGATAATATATCCAACATAATCTGGTGTCAACATAACCAATTGGTTCATATGGACTTGCCAAAAATGGAGCAAAACCTATAGGGTGCATGAAATAACAAACAAAAAAATATAGTCAACTTCATGAGGATGGTTAATAAATCACAAGATACCATTATTAAAACTATTTTTAATTAAATTAATCTCTCTTATTGAACTTTTACCTCCCAAAGGGGTTTGACCTGGAAGTTCTCCAACTATCCGTACCAAGTACAAACTTGAAGACTGGTTTTGTGTGCCTAGAACGGTGAAAAAGGAGTAGAATGTTTTTAGCAAAAAAATGGATATTTAAAATAATTTAAAGCATGTATATGAACTTAAGGAAGATTAAGAGTCATATTTAAACCTTATCCCATGTGGTACACTTCCTCATGGGCTGTATAAGTGCCAAACTCCTTTTTTTCTCAAGAAAATTATCCTTTATTCTAAAGAACCTATCACTTTTTAGTTATGACAATTGATTAAGACCTTTTAGGAAACATGGGATGTGAAATAATATTTTGTAACCTTCACATTTCCCAAAGAGGATGTACAACCTATTAAATACTCTTTTTAGGACCTCAAAATGACTCAAAATGATAAATAAACTAAAATACTAATTGACCAAGATTAATAGAACATGAATTCACACTAAATTAACTACAATACACTTTTTAACCAAATTTTAGACCTCTAAAACATTTAAATACCAAGTTTTTACCTATAGGGGGACCAATTTGACCTACAGGGTCAATTTTGGTCAACAATAAGATCAATGAAATATTCAATTTTATCTAAATATTTACTAAAACTATCACAACAAGAGGAAATTAATATTTACATGATAACACACAATTTGAGGTCTGAGAAGGGTTAGTATGTCTCTTAATTATGTTTAAAGTATTTAAATTTAATGATTTATTTATTTTTTTCTTGTAAAATTTGAAGTTATCTATGATATTCAAATCATAAATCTTGGATTCTCAAATACTCGTGAGTATTTCCCCATTTAGTCACCATTTTTTATGACCAATATAGCCTAATTTTTTTTATGAATCAAATATGGACTCATTTACTCTTATATGATTCATATTTAAGTCCCATTGTAACATGTGATAACTTTAAACCCAAGATTAATGTTGACCAATTTTTATCACCATGGAAGAGCAATGTCTATATTCAATTTAAGGCTCCAGGATCACTTGTAGGGTTTTCAAAGTTATATTGAATTTCAAAAAAAGGGATAAGGATAAAAATAATTAATACTTCATTTTTTAAGGTTTTGGACTTCACATGTTTTGATATGAATTATTTATAAAGAAAAAGATTTATCACATTTTGAAAAGGGTTGACTTTCATGCTTTTCAACAAAAGACTAGTCGGAATAAAAATTTCGAACAAAAGTTTTGAAGACTTCAAAAAAATTGTTCAAGTTTTTAGGTATTTAGAGAAATTGTTCTAACTTTGTCAAAATAAAATTCCTAACAAAAAGTTCTAAAGACTTCACTAGGGATTATAGGTCTTTGGGAAAATTATTTATTAGTAGTCAGAATTTTTACAAAGATAAATATTATTAATACTAGGTCAAAAAAAAGGTCACAGATCTTGTATAAATCCCTAATAAATAATTGTGAGAATTTTATAAGTTTTCTTGTCTTTGGATAAAATTTTGGTAAGACTAGTCATAACTTTTATCTTTAACAAAAGTTCTCAAGACTAATTTTCAAAAGTAAATGTTGCAACAAGTTTGAAACAAAAGTTGTGAAAGTAATTTTGGCAAAGACAAAGGCTTAATCCTTTAGAATTTTTTTTGTGACAATAATTTCATGAAGTCATAGGTATTCATATTAATTGTTTTAACAAAATCTAGGAAAATTTTTATGAATAAGAGAGAAGGGCTCACTTTCATGAAGATTGTGTTGGATATTTTAGATGAGAGACCATTTAACAATTTTTTAAGAGAGATCATTAAAAAAAATTTAAAAGGAAAGATGCATGAAAGACAAGTCAGAGGTTTTTCATAATCCTTATAAAAAATATTTCCAAAGATCCATAGCTGAATCAAGTGCCTGAAGATATAAAACCTGAGTACCAATGGTGTCCCACCACGTGGAAGTGGCAGGCTCTTGAATGCATAATTATGGGCATAGTTAGTAGATAAATGATAAGTTTCCACATGTACTAGATGATAGGCCCAAAGTGTATAAGATAGATTGGGATCCAAAGGAGATGACATGAGTAGTGATGTGGAATCTATAGTGAATGAGCTTGCACTGCAAGTTTACCCCAATAAGTGATACATCATAGTGCACCAACTTAAATTTGATGGTCTGTCTGACCATCAAAACCACAAAAGTTATGAATATTAAAATTAAAATGCGTATTTACCATTTAAAATATCCCAACATAGATAAGGTGTTAGTAAGCCTAAAAATATTTAGATTCAAGTGTGGATTTATAACTCCCTAATAAAGAAAGGAGTATAGTTTTAAGAGATCAATATTGAGTCATTCAAGACAATGGATAACTCCTACACCACCTTTCAAGAGAGTATCATCAATTGAGGCCAACTCATGTAGGAGATTAATATATGACTATTTTATGGAATTTTATTGATGTTGTAACTGATCTCATGAATGGATGAGATCCATCATAGGATTCCTACATGTCTTCCTCTCTATTCTCCTATATGTAGTCTTGCAAGTGAATTTGAAATCATCATATAGATATTTATGGCATATAACTAAAAAAATGATATTTATTTTTTATTTTTAAATGAATACAAGCTGATTTATGCCTTATCCATCTCGCATCTAGTGTTATTATGATGAATTGTAATGATAGTGTTCATCTTCCTTGCATTTATCCTCTTCATTCTTACCTCTTTGTGCATAATTCATCTTCTTAAAAATGATATGGTGTGTGTCAATTAGTTTTGTAAAGGTTAATCATGAAAATATTCCCTAGTGTCTTTTTTTAAACCTCTTGATTATCCATCTTGATTGATGTGTTTGCTATAACCTTCGTATTGAAATAATTATGTTGGGACGACTATTTAGAGTTGTGAAATTAGATTTAAATTTTATTTTAGTCTATAATTTCAATCATAATCAAGTATATGATAGTTAAAATTTGGTTCATCACTCCTTTTAGTCATTTCTTTCATGCTTTCTTTATCTCTTTTCCTTGCAGTTTGAGTAGGTGTAGTGTTAGTTTAGGTGTAGCATCAAGGGAACCATCCCTCTTTGGAAGTTATTTATAGTCATAGGCCACCCATAGCCTTAAAGAGTTTCCATTGTATAAATTGAGTGAGGAGACTTGAAACACCTCCTCAAAGGGTGCAACTCAAAATGACAACAATTTTTGGCATGGCTGTTGGGACCAAAATTCAAGAAGATTTCTTAAGATTGGTGCTAGTCTTGACATATTTACAGTTGTTATAACCTCTACATTCAAACTTTGGTGAATCCAACAAGATTTTAAGCATCATAGTTTCAAGATTAATGTCTATCTGTTGTGCCAAAGGTAACTACAAGATCATCTGCTAAGGGTACTCCTTTTGATTTTATAGAACTTACTTATCATTTAGCTAAGAAAAAGAGATTTGATACTACACACCCTTATCAAAAAATCTCTTTTGTTGTAAATTTATCTATATAAATTTTTTTATCTACCTTTAATTTTAAAGATGGAATTACTTAGAAATCAATTTTTTGTTCCTTCTAATGGCGGTAGACCCCTCAACCTAGCTCAATATGATGATATATCTATTATTTCCATTAAAATAATTCCACATTTCATTAAAGAGGATTCCAGCACTCCTATTAAGCATATAAAAGTCATTGCCAATATATGTTTTGTACATCATGTGATACAAGAGAATGTGGAAATCATATTTATAGACACTTCATTCAAATGGAAGGTTGTTTAGTGGTATAGAGGTTTGATATCTAATTAAAAAACTACTTGGGATGAATTGGGAGAACAATTATGCAAGCATTTTGAGGATAAAAGTCATTACTTATCCTTGGTGGAGAAGTTGATTACTATAAATATTTCTCCCTAAGAATTCATGGTTAATTTCAACTATAGATTTCAAAATACTTGGGATAGGATCCTAGCCATAGTCAAGCTTACTACAAACTATCCATTTTTATACTACTTGATGGTTTTGAATAATGATATAGCAGTAATGATACAATCAATAGGGAGAAACACACTACCTTAAGTATAATAAGTAAAAATAATCATTGATAATTGTCTCATATAGTTTGGTAATATTTATCTAATGCCTTCATGTCTTTATTTCTTGAATTACAACCCCCTACTCCTTTAACACCTCTTGCATTGCTCACAATGACCCATATTCCTTCACCAAACAATCAAGAAAAGTCTATCTCTACCCATCCTAATGACTTACATGAAGTCAAGAGTATTATACAAAGCTTTGGAAATGAGATTATTAGCATTAAGAAATAGAAATATAAAAACTATAGGCCTTATCGACCTTACAACTAATTTGATTAGGCCAACATACCTCCTTTCCAAAGCAAATTCCAAGGTCAAGGGTCAATCACCCATGATAATATTTATAATAACTATAAATTTAATGTTTATATCTCTTCAAATTCTAATGTTATTGATCAAAATAACCTAGTCCAAGATCAATCATGGTGCCTTCCTTATGATCAGATCTAAAATCAAATTACATACTCCAATAGTGTGTCCAATCAAACTCTAATGGTGTAAGTTGTTTAAGATTCTCAAGCTCCAAAATTTGAAGTTCCAGCATAAGGAAAAGATAATCAAGAATATGTGAAACTTTATTCCATACTCATGAATTGATAAGAAGGATATTACTATGTAATTAATTAATTTGTAAGCATAAGTAACATTGATACTCTTATAGCAACCAACATAAGGGATAAAAAGAGAGTAATAGCGGGTAATCAAGAGATAAGTAAAGGACCTATCTTAACTTTTCTAGTGTCTCTAGGGAAAAATATACCTGATGTCTAATTTATCTCTTAAAGTTTAGGATATGCAAAAAAAGTAGAATGTGAAGGGTGTTCCTCTACCTCAAACTTCAAAAACTCAAGATAGTGTTATTGCTCCCAAAGGTTATCCAAATATTAGTAGTTATTATATCAACATCTTTAACCAAATGAAAAAATCACATGTGAATATCTCAATGTAGGAGAAAATGTCCATTATTTCACAAAAGGATCTACTTCAGGAAGAGCTATCTAACTTCAACCTCGCATCTAGACCAACAATGAAATAAAAAGTAGTCCTCATGAATGAAAATTATCCTAAAGGAGGGAAACAAGTCAAAAGTGATAATCATCATCCTTTTTAACTTTATCTCATTATAGGTGAGTCTTTGGTATAAAATATTATGATTGATAGTGGTGATATTACTTTTATAATGCCTACACAAGTGGCTGATAAGCTAGGTCTAAAATATGATATAATCACAAAAGGAGTTTTATAATTGGATGGGATAGCCACTAAGACTATAGGTATCATCAAAGGTATAAAATTAACTTTGTATTCTTTCCATACTCTTTCAATTCCTCAAGATGTTTTTGTAATAGACCCACCACCCAACTTTGACCTATGTCTATATAGGGAGTTCACATCCAAGGTTGGGGGATATTTTATCATTAGATTGGTTTTATATGGTGTTTAGGACTAGGTATGGTACCAAAGTCAAGATATAATTAGAACCAATTTCTAACAATCATATAGAATATTATGTGCCTAAGGTATCAAATTTTAATTACACTATTATTTATGAAGGAGATCTCCAAGTTGATCAAAAACTAATTTTTTCCCTTGAAGGCATACCTAATCTCTCTCTTGATGAGTGGGAAGCTAAGCATCATAAACATGATCCCTATAAGCTTATAGAATAAGTTGACCTAGGAATATATTGCTTACATGAAAAGGGTTCTTTAATTAAAGAGTTGATGAAGCCTAGTGATACCATGGATAGTCTATGGTAGATATTATTTGATGGATCTATAATAAAAATTGGTACAATAGGTGTTGAAATGTTGGTGTCTCCCTCTAAGGAAAGATAGTATACTACTTTCAAGTTTAAATTTAGTTGTACTTGTAATGTAGTAGAGTATGAATCACTGATACATGGCCTTCATTGGGATAGGAAAAGAGGAGTGAAGTACTTATA
The DNA here is from genome assembly GCA_037957365.1 of Torreya grandis. Taxonomy (NCBI): domain Eukaryota; kingdom Viridiplantae; phylum Streptophyta; class Pinopsida; order Cupressales; family Taxaceae; genus Torreya; species Torreya grandis. Next base: position 144,659 of record JARHVA010006588.1, on the reverse strand, counting down.
AGTGTTTGGTGATAGTGATTTGGTAGTTCATCAAGTGAAAGGCCAAAATGTAATTAAAAAATCCTTGTTAAAGTCATACAAGCATAGGTTGTGAGATATTATAGAATATTTTAAGGATTAAAATATACAATCCATTCCAAGAGAAGAAAATACTCATGCTGATAGGTTGGCTATAGTTGGAGTTTAGTTTTAGATTTCAAATGATCTCAAGAGTAAAAAATATCAACCACATATAAAGGTAGTGGTAAGGCCTTAAATTAATGATAATGACATTAATTGGAAAGTTTTTGATAGTGACAAATAGATAGCATGCTTTTTCCAAGAAGAGGTTGAGTTATCTTCGAGAAATTAGTCCAAGTTGTAGTATTAAAATGGTGATCAGATTGTATAATTAAGGTAAAACAATCTTTCTAAAGGTATAGTGGCACTTGAAATCATTTTCAATGATAATGATCAAATAAATAAAGAGAATATAAGCATATCTATGAAGAAAGAGAATTATGAGAGGTATGTAATAAATACTCAAGGACAAATTTATAGAACTTGGAAAGGTATGTAAAAAATAAGAGAGCATTTCACTCATTGAGTTATGAAAGGAGTTTTCTAATATATATCTTGGGAGTATATTAATCTCAAGAGTTTTGACCCTAGACTATCTCAACACACTATAGAACTAAATACAGATGCTAAACCAATAAGGTAAAGGCAAATACCTATCAACCTAAAAATATATCCTCTAATGAGAAATGAATTGACTAAGTTGATAGAGTCTAGCATAATTTTCTCCTGTAAACACTCATCTTGGGTTGCCAATTTAGTCCATGTAAGAAATAATAATGGAGAGATAAGATTGTGTGTGAATTTTAGGGACTTAAATAGAGTTTCATTGAATGATCATTATCCTTTGCCTTCCATGTAATAAATATTACATATGGTATCAAGTTTTGAGTGTTTCTCTCTCCTTGATGGTTATTTAGGGTAAAGTTATATTTTGGTGCAAGAGGAAGACCAATATAAGATAACATTTACCATAAAGTGGGGAACATATGCATATAGGAATATGTCTTGTCGGATTTAAAATTTTGGAGATACTTTCCAAAGATCCATGAACATGGAATTTTAAGGTTTGATAAATGAGATAGTGTTGATTTATCTTGATGATATAACTATTTTCTCCAAGGATGAAAGTGATAATTTGACTCACCTTATGGAAATATTTGAGAGGTATAGGAATTTTTAGATCTCTCTCAATCCTAAAAAGTGTATATTTTTAGTCCATGAAGGAAAAATCTTTGGCCACATCATCTCCAAGTAAGGTATTTTCATAGATTTTGAAAGAGTAAGTGTTATCTTGTCATTATCATTACCTATGTACAAGAAAGGGTTTTAAAGTTTCTTTGAAAAAATCAACTTCATTAGGAGTTTCTTACCTTATTTTAAAATCTTTCCAAGCCTATAACATCCATGTTGAATAAGAATCATATTTTTTAGTTGGACTAGACAAGGAAGGGATAGTTTTGGAGCCATCGAGCAAGCCATATCACAAGTTCTAACACTTATAAATCTTAATTTTACAAAGGACTTCACATTTTATGCTTTATTAAATGATGAATTAATATCATATATTTTGACATAATTAAATGAGGAAGGTCTTTAATATCCAATTGATTTCTTTAACTAAGGTTTGGAAGACTATGAGGCAAGGTATAATTTTGTGGAGAAGCATGTGATTATTTTCATAAGAAGCCTAAATTATTTTAGACATATGCTCTCTAAAAACAAATTTCATGTGATGTTGTCTCATGCAAGCATAAATGACTTCCTTTTGAGATGAGACTTGAATGAGAAAAGAGTTGGTTGTATTACCAAAGTAATGGAATATGACATGGATATCAAGGTTATGAAGTTGGTGAGAGACAATGGAACTTGTGAGCATTTAGCATCAGACTTGAAATAAAAAGAAGAAGATATCATATCATTACAAGATGGAACTCAAATATCTACATCTCCATCTACCATGATTTGGATACAAGACATGGTCAAAATTATCTAAAAAGGTGAGTCTCCATTATGACTAGACAAGGCTAAAATGAGACATTTCAGATTGCAATCCATCCCATATGTTCTTGTAGATGGATTAATATTTATGAAGGTACTTAATTGAATTATCCTAAGGTGTGTATATGTTGATCAAATTGGGAGAGTATTGGTATAATTCCATTATGGGCCATTAGATGGTCACTTTACATAAAGAAATACTACAAAAAAGTGATGAGAGATGGTTATTATTGGCCTAGCTTGTTCAAAGACTCATATTCATGGGTGAGGAAATGTCATAATTTTTTTTATTTAAAGGAAAACAAAATATTTCAGCCCTCCCTCTCCATCCCATTTAGGTAGACCAACCTTTCATGCAGTTGGGTTTGGATTTCATAGGTATGATCAATCCTCATTCAAGTGTTGGTCATAAGTGGGTGTTGACTACAACTTACTAATTTACTAGACGGATAGAATAAGTAGATCTAAAATAATGAGACTAATGTGTTATAACTATAGGAAGGAATAGTTATTAGAATTAGAGTGCCTTCTACACTTATCTTAGATAATGCAATGGATTTCCTTGGTAATATAATAAGTGAGTGGGTTGTGAGTCATGGAATCCACCAAAGTACTTCTTCCAACTACTATTCTCAAGGAAATGGAGGAAAATTGGAAAACATTTACACAAAATTGAAATCAACTTATGGTATGATAGGATCACTCCTAAAATATCCATTGACAAATCTTCCTACATGTTTGTCTATGAAAAAGAAGCAAAGCTACACATATCCCTTGAGTTACCATCTCTATAGATTACACATCAACTTGAGATGATGGAGAATGCTACCATGGAGATTAGAAAAGCTGAATTGATGGAATTAGAGGAAACAAGATATCATGCAATGCATACTATAGAGTCTCATAAGTCTTAAACCAAGAGGTACTTTGACAAGAGATTTATTCCAATAACATTCCAAGAGGGTGATCTAATACTCAAATGGGATGAATATAGGACCAATACTAGAAGACATACAAATTTTGACACCCTATGGAGTATGTCCTCTATCATCATTCATTACAAGTAACATAATGCTTTTCAACTCTCAAATTTTAATGGATAGGGGTTACATATCCTAATTAATGAGATACACCTTAAGAATTAATATTAAGGTTATATTCTCATCCTTTACATATTATATTAGTCTCTTATTTTTCCAAGTGCTTATAACACATGTTTTTTTGATTGTTGGCTACTTCTCTTTTAACTACATGCCTCTTGTCATAGTGTGTGCATATTGTTTTGTTATGTGTGTTGAGGGTATGTTCAACTATTTAGATTTGTTCCAAAGTCTATGCCATAATTAAGTTTAGTTTTGGTCTTAGAATAAAATAGTGTTCAATGAATCCATACCCAATGGAATATTTAAGGCTAGTGGTATAATTATTTAGTAGGAAAATTATTCTAGAGGTCACCATAATGTTAGTCACCATGGAAGAGCAGCATCTGAATTTAGTTCAGGGCTTTGGTATCACCTACAAAATTTTCAAAGTTCTATTGAAGTTTGTAAAAATGGATAGGATAGAAAATGAATTAAAATTACATGTTTTAAGGTTTTAGTCTTTGCATGTTTTTATGTGAATGATTTATAAGTAAAATGACTTAGCATATTTATAAATTGGTCAACATTCATGCTTTTTCATAAATTACTAGCTGGATAAAAATTCTAAAGAATTAGGAAAAATTATTCAAGTTTTTAGGTCTTTGAATAAAATCTTGTGAATTTGTTGAAACAAAATCTCCAAAAAAAGTTCTGAAGACTTTGTTAGAGATTATTCAAGTATTTAGGTCTTCAATAAAATTGTATTTGACTAATCAAAACTTTTGTGAAGACAAATCTTGAAAAAACCGCGTTTGAATAAAGGTCAGAGAGCCTAAAAAAACCCTGAATAAATCTTGAGAATTTTTTGTGTGATCTAATCTTATGAAAAAAATTGTGAAGATTAGTTAGAACTTTTGGCTTGAACAAAAGTTCCAAAGACCAATTTATGAAAGCAAATGTTGTGACAAGTTTGAAAAAAATGTAAAAGTGATTTTGCTAAAGATAAAGGCTTAGTAATTTGAATTATTTATTATGATAATAATTTTTTGAAGGATTATCTCTTAGAAATAATTATTCTAACAAAATCTAGGATAAAATTCATGAATAAGAGAGAAGAGCTTACTTTCACAAAGATTGTGTTGAATATTTTGTGTGAGAGCTCATTAAATTTTTTGCATGAGATCTCATTAACTTCTTTTATGAAGTAAATATGCATGAAATATGAGTTATAGGTTTTTCAAAGTGAAAAGATAATTTTTTTGAAGACCCATAGTTGAGTGAAGTGTATGAAGACATAAAACTTGAGAACTAATGGTGGCTTGCTACATAGAGGTGGCAGGCCTCCAAATGCATAATCATGGGAATAATCAATAGATAAACAAGAAACTACCATGTGGCCTAGATGATAAGCCCACAATGTAGAGCTCGTTCAGGGATCTAAAGGAGATGACATGAACAATGATGTGGAATCTATAGAGAATGATCTTGTGCCATGTTTTTGCCCTAGAAAGTGCTACATCATCAGTGCACCAATTTATATTTGATGGATCATCCCACTATCAAAATAATCAAAGGCACAAAGATTTCAAGTAAAATGGGTAGTTACCATTTGAAAACTCCCAATGTGGATAAGGTGTCAATAATCTTGAAAATAGTTTGATTCAAGTGTGGATTTGTAACTCCCCAATAAGAAAGGAGGGAAATTTCAAGAGATCATTAATGATTCATCAAAGATAATGGAGAACTACTACACCAAATTTCAAGAGAGTATCATTAAATAAGGATAACTAATGTAATAGAGGAATTTATGACCATTTTATTGCATTTCATTGATGTTGTAATTGATCTCATGGTTTTATGAGAGCCATCATAAGCTTCCTACACATCCTCATTCTCTCTCCCCCTCTATTTTCCTATATGTACTCTTGAAAGTGAAGTTGAAATCATCCTCTAACTAGTTATAGTATAGCCCTACCAAAATTGATATTTATTCTTGAATTTAATGTGTATAAGTTGATTTATGTCTTCTCCATCTTGCATTTAGTGTTCTTATGATGAATTATTGATAAATGGTAGTGATACAGTTTAACTTATTTGTATTTTTCCTCTTTATTCTTGTCTCTTTGTGAGTAAGTCATCTTATTTCAAGTCATATGGTGTGTGTGAATAATTTTTGAAAAGGTTAAGTGTTTAAATCTTTACTAATATCTTCTTTTATCCTTGTTGATTATCCCTCTTGATTGATGTGTTAGTTAAAACCTCCGCATTGAAATACTTATGTCAAGAGGACTATTTAGAGTTATGAAATTAGATTTCAATCTTGTTTTTGTCGATAGTATCAATCTGAATCAAGTAGAGGAGAACTATAATTTGGTGCACCACCCCTTTTATTCATTGATTTCATGATTTCTTTCTCCCTTTTCCTTACAATTTGAGTAGGTGCAGTGTTAGTTTAGGTGTAACATAAAGGGAGATAACCCTCTATAAAGGTTGTCATTAGTCATAGGACACTAATAACCTTAAATATTTCCCATTGTGTCAATTGAGTGAGATGACCTGAAACACTTCCTTAGAGGGTGCAACTCAAAGTGATAACACTTAACTTGACCTAATTTAAGTTATTCTAAAGTTATTTTTATGATCTTTGGCTTGAAATATTATTTTTAAAAGATAGGTTTTAATTTTTATTAAATAATAAAAACTAATTAGTGTTTGTCCAAGCCTTTTCAGTTCAAATTTACATGTCATTGCTAATCAACTAGGTTTCATTCACACATTCAATATTAGAGGATGAGTCAATTTATTCTTTTAATATCAGGGAATAAACCATATTTTGCATTCATATTTAAATTTAGTTAATTCCATGAATACATGACTTGAAGATATTGTTACATGCATCTCTATATTAGATCATTAGTGGTTTCAATAAAATTAAGTAACTATACAATTGTTCCAACATCCTAACTAAGCAATATTTTGACACATCACTTTTTTATTTTATTGATGATTTTGATGGAATAAACCAAGTTTATACCTATTTAGAAGTCTTAACACAATAAAATATGAGAGTGTCATCCCCTCGCTCCATCGTTAACTATACACAAAAAATTAAAATTCAAAAATTGATGACTAATTAAGGTAGTGATATCATGCAATGTGGCCTCATCTTTATATGTCGCATACTACACAATATAGGATAAATTTACCCAATGTCATGACTACCTTACTTAGCTAAATCATGTCAAGTCTCACCATCCCACTACACTAAGACATATAAATATAATGACATACTATAAAATTATAAACTGAGTAATAAAGTGATAGGATGTAACATGTCCCATTTTGGATAGTCAATATCCATGGGTCATCCATAGATCATGCCACATGTCTCTCCTAGTATATTTAACTACCACCTAGCATTGCCTCACTCTTCCATACACAATTAAAGATCGAAGCACTTGAGGTGAGATGTGAACCTAGATTAATCAACATCATGATAAATGTATTGTATTAATACAACTAGACACTAAGTCTAATATTGATCCAATCAATTTCACACAGAGTTATAAAAGAAAAAAATGACTAAGCAATCAAAAGAAGTGAAAAAAATACATATGGAAAACAAAATAGCAAAAAAGAGTATGTCATAAAATCAAATTTAAATGGAAGTATAATTGACATAGACCGTTGCTCTGTAATTGATTCCCACAAAAGAATATTATTGTATTGAATTCTACTCTCATAAGTTCATCCATCATCTCTAATTCAACTCAACTATTATTTGATAAAAAATACTAAGCTAATTAAAGTATAAATATCTATATTTAATTAAAAATTTGAAATTAAAAGTCAAAATTAAAATTTTATAAGGCTATAATAAATGGATCCTGAAGAGAATATCCATGCATCTTCAATGTTTTGATTTAGGACATAGAATTCATAGACATAGTTTTCAATCACAATGCCTTGGTGAACAAATTTCACCATTATTTATCTCTATATGCATAATTGGAAAGGGACAATCCATACGAAGATGAAATAAACTTTCCATTATCTAATAAGGATTATATTGATAATAAATTAGCCATTAAAGTAGCAGGACTAAATAAAGTGACTACAAAACTAGATATATTTATTTGGATGGAAGTCTTGCATAATGTTTTTACAATTGGATCATGTACCAATGACATATTTTATAGGATTAATAACAAAGAGTATGTATTATCTATAGCTAGGGATTCCTTTGAAAACTAGTATGGGTTCCTCGATAGTGATATGGTGTATGATTTCCACATTATCTCAATTTGGTTAAAAGAAAACAATTTTAGAGATATACTCAAGGCCTAGGAAAATAACACTAAAATTTTTATGAAAAGAAAAACTCTTCCTATGATGAAATTTAGGACAAGAGTTAGAATTGTTATGGCCCTAATGAACATGATACATGGATCTTTATCCATAAAACATGTAGATAATGTTTGGATACCTTTAATGTTAATGATATTAGATGATAAAAAAAGTCCTTGCTATTACAAAGGTCATTAGCTATAATTTAAAATAGTAAAGTATGTCCTAAAATAGACCAGATGGTCATTTCTATATGATGTCTTATTTCTTAGATTTATTTATACTAAAATCACCTCACTAGGAGAAGGTCATTGGCAACCAAGGAGTGTAAAACATAGGATTTATGATGATTTTATTATATTTCACATTCACTAGTTTAGAGAGTACATAAAAATAATCACAAATATATTATACACGTTAGTGTATAAGGAAGTAAATGGTAGATCAATGCATAGATTATGAAAGGAAATCAAATTGTCATTGAAATCATTAGTCAATTACTGGTATTAACCAAATCATACTATTATTAGAGTGAAAGGAAAATTGGAACCCACTTTTTACCTTTTTAGCTATGTGTCAAACAAGTTATCAAAAGAAGATATACGTTTTTAGTTATTTATTAGTGTGGATGTTGATTGCAGATAAGAAAAGTTGGGTATTTTATATAAAACACCCTTAAGAATTATCATGAAATACTATTGATATTGGATTCAAATATTTATAGATTCAAAACATAAGTCACCATTCTACCTTGATTTAGTAGAATTTATATACTGAGATCTCTATAAGAGGATATCCCAACACCTAAATAATTATTGAGGAAGGGTAAATACCAACTATGGCCATGTTAGTTATTCCCATGAGTACATTTTCATGGATAAAGAGGATGATTCTAAAGTATGGGTCAAGATGCATCTAATTGGGATGACTATGGAGATGGCCTAGAAGATTCAATATGATCAAAATATAAGGAAAATTGTTGTGATTCATACAAGATACCCTGAAGAAGAAAATTTGGTGGAGACTAGTGAAAAATGATAAGGAATATACTCATAGGGCTTCCACCTCTTAAATACCCTTAGCTATAGGTTTATTCATTAGATATGGGCACCCCTTTAATTAATACAATTACAATCACTTTTATTATTGAAATTAAACTAACTTATCCACCTCCATCAACACAACCATTAGAAAAAATGTTAGGTTGTGGAGCTAAAAGCTTCACTGATGCAAATAGGGGAGGAGGTTACTGAAGGTTGCTGAGTTGCAGAGCAACTGGCATTGGTCTGATCAACCAACGTCGGTCAGATTAGTGAAGAGAAGCAACTGACGTTGGTTAGGGATTGGTAGGCATTGGTCACCTCTAGGTAGATAGGGACCAACATCGGTCACCTGTGCGGTTCAGAACTGCAAGTTTTATGGGAAGTTAGTTAATGAACCAAGTGTTTGCATGTCAAGAGCCAAATTTAGACTAGAAGCTGTAGATCTAATTATTGTAATTAGATGTCTAATTATTGTTTACATGAGATCTATTTAAGATACTCATGGGATGTATTGTAAAGTGTTCTAGTTTGAGTTGAGCAAAGTTAGCTCCTTCTGTGTGTGAGGTGAGCAAGGGTGTTCCTCCTAGTTCCATAGTAGTACCAAGTGTGGGTGATAGTTTTAGAGAATCAACAAGATTCTTTAGGGGTGTAGGATCTTGGTCAGCAGGTGTGCATGGCTTCTTTAGGAGATCTACATGGTAAGTAAGATCATTGATCTGCAGGTGTATGTGTGTGCATGATCCAGGTTTGCAGGTGTGCAGAACCAGATTGATTTGCAAGTGTGCAAGATCAGGGAGGACATCAACACAATAGGAAGCAGGGTCAGGCAGGATCTACTTGGAGTACAATGTGTACTCAAAAAGAGAGCAAAGAGGAAGGCAAGGAAGATCCTTCCATAAGTGAGATCATTTGGGTTACAGGTTGTTATAGTTTAGGGGAGATCTACTTGAAGTACGTTTGTGTACTTGGAGTGCATGGAGCACTAGTGTACTGGTAGTAGTGGATACTGACTGGTTGGAGGTGAACACCAACTCTATGTTTGAGTTGTGTGTTGGGACCGTAAGAGAGAGAGCTTTGAGGAAAGAAGTATTGTACACTTGAGGTGTGGGAAGCCTCTGTAAGGTGGAAGAGTGTGGCATCTCTTTATTGTATTCTTTTTTGGATGAGTATTAATACAAGTTGTGTATTGTCTCTCATATTCTGTGTTGTTTCTAAATTCTAGTTACTTGTGATTCTAGTTTAATTCCACATATTTAAGTTGCTTGTGTATGGTAATCAATTGTGTGCTTCCGTTATTTCCCAACAAGTGGTATCAGAGCTAAGGTTGCAGGGAACAGGTTTTGTGTTTGATTACAGGTCACTCTCAGGGGTTTCTAATTGAGTGGGAGTAGAGCAATGGCAGAAGAAAGTAAGCTAAGAATGGAGGAATTGAAAAGCATAGATGGTCAATTATGGTCCTATGGAAAGAAAGAGTAGGTAAAGAAAAATTGTTGGTTTGTGGAAGATCAACATGAAGGAACTGAAAAAGTAGATGTTGCAAGTGTTGTGGCACAAGATGCTCTGGTATGTTTCTTGGATAAAGTAGAATCTTGTTTTATAGATTCTGTTGCCTCTTTCCATGTAGTCCAAAATAGAGTATCTTTTCATGGTAAGGTCTTTGGAGACTTTGGAAAGATTTATTTGGGGGCTAGTGTGCCTTGCCAAAGAATTGGCAAAGGGGAAGTGAAGCTAAAATTGCAGGCAGCCAACACATGGGTGTTGAAGAAGGTCATGTAGGTCCCAGTCTTGGAGATGCGGCTAATTGCTTCAAGAAAGTTGGGTGATGAGAGATGCACAAGAACTCTCATAGTAGATGCACTTGAATTAGCAGGTGGTAAGAAAGTAGGTATCTTTTATCTATCTACTTATATTACTGATTCTTCTTCTACTACAGAGACGTGGCTTTGTAGGCTTGGTCACATGAGCAAGAAGGATATGCATGTTCTTAAGCGAAAGATAGATGTGTTTGATAGACTTAAGAACTGGAAAGCCTTGGTGTTCTTGGAGGAGATGACAGACAGAGACCAGTGGATGGGGCTGGATACTTTTGAGCAGGGTAGTTTAGACATGGGTTTTGATTCAAAGGAGCTCATGGGTAAAAAGTCATCACTCATAGGCAAACATAGGTACCATCGTCAGTTAGGGGGGAACCATCGTCAAACAGACAAGTGCCAATGTTAGTCATGTGTAGACCGAAGCCAATGATGTCAGGTAGGGTAAGACCGATGTCGGTCAGGAGGACCGACATCAACAACAAGGACACTGACATCGATAGAGTTGGTAATCAGGACAAGTGCATGGAAACTGACGTCAGTCAGATGCAGACTGTGTAGTGATCGAGGTCGGTCATTGCAACAAATTTTGGGCAGATAACAAGCTGTCAAGGAGTCTCAAATGCCCATATGGAGGATTGAATGTGTAAGTAAGCCTCAAATTCATTATTCCTCTTCTTTATACTCGTTGCTAACTACAAAGTAGGAGGGATCTAGGAAACAGTGGGAGCTTGGCATGAACAAGTTGTAGGACCAAACAAGAGATTTGGTAGGGTTGCCAGCCGGTATGAAAGCACAGAGATGAATGGATACCTTAGTTAAAGAATAGAGAGAATGGACACATGAGATGGAAGACTAGGTCATATGGTCTTGAGGGAATTACAAGACAGTGGTATAGGTTTTGACAGGTAGATGACAAAGCAGGGCTTTAGTCAATGTCAGTGTAACCATTGTGTTTGTCTTACCAGGTGGATGATGGTCATAACATTATCCTGTTGCTGTATGTGGATGGTTTGCTAGTAGGTTTGGACATATAGGGTTTTTGTGAGCTAAGGGTAAGATTAGTTCAGTGGTTTGCCATGAAGGATTTGGAGCAGCGAAATTCTTTAGCATGGGAGACATGGAAGATCACAGGTTGATTTTGTCTCTAGTGGGAGCTGATGTGAATCAAGTGTTGGCAAGGTTCAGGATGCAAAACTGGAGCACACTAAGGGCTAGACAGTTTAGTGTCTAAAATCACATGAGGTCTGGTATAGACCTGAGTTTGCCCAAGCAGTGGGTGCTATCAGAAAATTTGGTGCCGATCTAAGAAAGAAGCACTGGAGGGCAGTTCAGTGGATTCTCACGTATTTGAGAGGGACCAGTAGTAGGTTGACATGCTATGCAGGGTCAAGTTATTTTCTACATGTGTTTGTAGATGTGGATGTGGCAGGTTACTTGGATGACAGGAGGTGCACCACAGGTTGTGTGGTGGTTGGTCTTCATGATTCATCTTGAAGAGGGATACAATCCAAGAAATAGAATAGATGGGGTACAGGTATAGGTACAGTGTAGTGGTTTATCTCCAAGTGGGAGATTGTTAGGTTTTGGAGCTAAAAGCTTCACTGATGCAAACAAGGAAGGAGGTTGTTGAAGGTTGCTGAGTTGCAGAGCAATCAGCGTCGGTCTGATCAATCGATGTCGGTCAGGGATCGGCTGGCATTGGTCACCTCCAGGTAGACAGGGACCGATGTCGGTCACCTATGCGGTTTAGAACTGTAAGTTTTATAGGTAGTTAGTTAACGAACCAAGTGTTTGCATGTCAAGAGCCAAATTTAGACTAGAAGCTGCAGATCTAATTATTGTAATTAAATGTCTAATTATTGTTTGCATGAGATCTATTTAAGAGACTCATGGTCTGTATTGTAAAGTGTTTAAGTTTGAGTTGTGTAAAGTTAGATCCTTTTGTGTGTGAGGTGAGCAAGGGTGTTCCTCCTAGTTCCACAGTAATACCAAGTGTGGGTGCTAGTTTTGGAGAATCAGTAGGATTCTTTAGGGGTGTAGGATCTTGGTCAGCAGGTGTGCATGGCTTCTTTAGGAGATCTACATGGTAATTAAGATCATTGATCTAGAGGTGTATGTGTGTGCATGATCCAGGTTTGCAGGTGTGTAAAACTAGATTGATTTATAGGTGTGCAAGATCAGGGAGGACAACAACACAACAGGGAGTAGGGTCAAGCAGGATCTACTTGGAGTACAGTGTGTACTCAAAAAGAAAGCAAAGAGGAAGGCAAGGAAGATCCTTCCATTAGTGAGATCATTTGGGTTGCAGGTTGTTGCAGTTCAAGGGAGATCTACTTGAAGTACGTTTATGTACTTGGAGTGTGTGGAGCACTTGTGGAGTACGTGGAGCACTGGTGTACTGGCAGTAGTGGATACTGACTGGTTAGAGGTGAACACCAACTCTGTGTTTGAGTTGTGTGTTGGGACCATAAGAGAGAGAGCTTTGAGGAAATAAGTATTGTACACTTGAGGTGTGGGAAGCCTCTGTAAGGTGGAAGAGTGTGGTGTCTCTTTATTGTATTCTTTTGTGGGTGAGTATTAATACAAGTTGTGTATTGTCTCTCATATTTTGTATTGTTTCTAAATTCTAGTTACTTGTGATTCTGGTTTAATTCCACATATTTAAGTTGCTTGTGTATGGTAATCAATTGTGTGCTTCCGTTATTCCCCAACAAAAAAAATTAGCCTCCTTCAGTACTTGCTTTAGTTGGATTTTCTCTAAGCATTCAAACATGAAGGACATTTCCTAGTTTTTTTAGTCATTGTATAGCTTCAGTTGAAGCGAGGCCACCTCCACTTAAAAAATAACCATTGGATTTAATATAAGAGGAAGATTTTACTAAGGAATATTAAATGAATATGGGCATGGAGGAAGAAATTTCAATGAAAGAGGAAGGATTTGATGTGGAATGTGAGGTTTTTTATAAGATACCTTTATAGGTACAATTTAAAGATTATGAGTTTAAATCTATTCACAACACACGTCTAGAGATAATTGAGGCACAATAAAAAGATGTTACAGTAATGAATATTGTTGATCCATATACCCAAACACATAATCTTCTAGTGGACATCTCAATCACTAGTGAAATGGATAGTACATTTACTACAACATAAAATATTAAATAAGTCATGGCTTATATCTCCCTTATCTTAGATGTTGGTAAAATTTCTATTTCTCATGTTGTTATTTTAGACCTTATAGTTTCATTAGAATCTACAGGTATTTATGTTTCTATATTTATTTCTTATAGCATTCTTATAATAATAAGTTGTAATGTTCTATGTGATTTATTTGTTATTGATTATAGCACTCCCATAGAGATTAATGCTTTCCTTGACACCATTTTATTATTTCCTCAAGTATCAATAAACTCAATCTAATATATCATTACAAAATTTACGGATGTAGTAGACCCAAAAAGACCTTTTCCCATTTATTCCCAAGAAGTAAATTTCAAGGATTTAGTCTCCCATTCATTGTTTGACCTATTCCACAATCATTCATCCACCCAAATAGGAATCCCTATGCCCTCAATTTCTTAGACAAAGTCTTCTATTGTAGAAACTATTCAATATTACCACAATGTATTTAAATACATTATTCATAATCCACCTAGTATTAATGTCTTTCAAGAGAAAAATATCAACCCAACATTTCATACCCCTTCCTCATCTATTCCTCAAAAACTTGTGGGACCACCATCAACCATTCCATTTAGTATTGTTTCATCCCAAGAACTTATATTTGACTCTTGGCTAATCCTATCCACACCATGGATGTAATAACTATAAAAAGAGAAATCATCCACACAATAATTGGTGCTTGTTAAACCACCAACAATTAGACTAGAATTTAATGAGAATATTAATTATTCAAATATAATTAAAAAGAGGAAAATCAATGGTGTTGGTAAGGAGATTGAATGCATAAGAGAGGAAGAGCTTTTTAGTTTAACAAAGAAAATATATATTCCATCTAATGAGTATGAAAAATTTTAAGAGTATCCTGAATATTTAGTAGATGGCATAGGAAGGGTATTGAATAAAATGTTTTGTGGTTTAAAATACGCAAACCAAAAGCTAGAATCTCAACCCATAATAGAAGCTCATGAGGATGTTTTATTAAAAGTGAAAGAATATGCTCACATGGTGTATGATTTTATATGCTCAATTCAAAAATCACATGCAAAGTCATAGGCAGATTGGACCAGGGTGGTAGAGTTCCATGATGCTTTGAAAAAGTTGTATGCTAAGCTATATATCATATCCAAAGTATTAAGGGTGAAATATTATTAAGAGTTAAATTTATTGACACTAAATAGTATTATATTAACATAAAATTATATGAAAAATAAAATAGATGGCCTTATGGAGTGACACAAAATAATGAAAGAGCTAGTTAAGAAACTACCTAGTCAAGAACGTGAAACTGCCAAAATGTTTGGAGATATACAAATACCCTATGCATACACTCTACAAAGGAAAATAGTTAACAAGACATAATTTAATAATTTTTTTCAAGATATTCTCAACCAATTCACAAAAAAATTTAAATATTCAACTTAGGTAAAGGGAGAGTTATTTATTCAAATAATCACATTTTCTAACAAGAAAACTTATCAAGCATATCCACTAGAAAATTATTTAATATTTCAATGGTTACTCATAACAAGTTAATGGAGAATAATATTGTCCTATTTAAACTTCCCATTATAAATTTTGAGGTGATTGAATTAGAATTTATAGTATGTGATAATGCCTATAAGTATAAGAAGGAAAATGAACAATTATTTGTAGGAGCTTCATAGATTTAGACCACAACAACTACATCCTCTTCTTTAACAGATGAAATGATTGGAATAACAAATTATAATATCTCATATACTATAGTTACCTTATATTTTTTCATAGGATTAACTCAAATACCAACAATAATTATATCTCCAATTACTAATGCAATGGAAAGTTCATCTAAATTTAGTGAATCATCATCAACCCCTATTTTGGGAACATCTAGTCCAAATTTATCAACTTGAGTTCAATTCTTTTTAGATTCAAATACCATTGGAAATTTCACTTAGACATCATTGTCTAATTTTATAATATGATTATTATCATGAGTATTATTTTTATCTTGGCTTAAGTAAGAAGAAAACTTTTTGTAATTGGCAAAATAAATAAGAAGTATGAATTATTTTTAGTTTTTTTACATGTAATCATATTCTAAAGATGATATGGTACCCATATAAATTTATATATAGATGTTTATCATGAATTTTAATGAGATATTTTGTAAATTAATGCACATGAAGAAATTTTCTAAGACTATTTTGTGAGTTTGTGTGAGTGTGCTTTATCTTCAATATTTTTGTGATTCATTGAATTATTTCTATGAAGTTGATAAATTTATAGTAGGTTGAGTCCATTATTTTTGTAAAGATAAGATTGAATATTTGTCAATATTGTCAATTATTTGGTTATAGGTCATACTTAAAACTTTTTAGTGACATAGGATATGTTTAAAAATCTAGTACTAAAAATATTTTTTATTATGGACATTGAATCTAACTACAATTATTTCCTTAGAATATTACCTATGTTTTATTGTGTCTTGTGATTTTAACTTATCCACAAAAAATATTGGTTCATAAAAATGATTTCTCTAGTATAATAAGCCAAATTGGAATGGTTTAATATCAAAATAGATCATATATCACCTTATTTTATGCCTTACCCTTCCCTCATTTTACCTTTTTTTTCATGTATTCACCTTAGGTTAGATCTACCCATCCATCTCAAGTAGAATTTAGACATCTATCACATATGAACCATCCATGGTTAATAATCACTTCACCCACCATTATTCTATGACATCGTTATTTATAAAATTTATACACAAAAATTATGCCTTGAAGTGAACCTTTCTCCAATCCAAAATTGTTAAGGACCTTCTTGTAAGAACCCTTGATATGCATAAAACTCATAACAATAGGTACTTAGTTGGTCTACTATGCACAAATAGATCTAAACTAGAATTAAGTGTGAAATATGCAAGATCGATGATCTAGATGAGTTGTTAGATTCTATAAATTATAAATTTTTAGTAGTGGACTCTACCATCAAATTTTGACATTATTATCAATGCTAGTATATAAATATGATGTAGTTGTCCAGTAAAAAATAATGACTGGATCAGGATGTGACTAACTTTGATGTTCTAGGTTTTCTATCACCTTAGGCTTACGTATTTAGATTTAGGATATAAGTTGTCATTATTTTTTGTCACCGCTCTTCACCCTTGGAATGAGTATGCTAAAAAATGGGTTAGTGGGATAATGGTATTAAGCTACCCTAAAGACCCTTCTATTAGTGGGCACTAATTAAATATCCAATATTCTAAATAAGGACTCAAACTTATGTAGTTATCCCCTATGTGCAAGAAAATATGTGCATATGGGTGAAATATACTATATGAATATGCATGTAATGATTTATATTGTAAATTGAAAATATCACTCATGGGATGCTCTATGAATGATTTAGACCTATAATATGACATCTCCTACATTTGATATGAAAATAGGGATGAATAAGATAGAATATAGTGATTTTATAGTTAATTTATTTATATTTAGTAGGTGTTTTATTGGTATTTTATAGATGAGGAATGAGAAGACATAGAATTGTATTTATACCACACCTTTTGAAAATATCTCATGTCAGGCTCAATAATACAATTACACTGACTCATGGTTTTCAATAATTTTTTAATT